>JAJIYU010000420.1:0-53855 GCA_030144865.1 Tinospora cordifolia
GAGCTTTGTGCTCACCCCTTCCTTTTATTTTTCAGGAATTTGAAATCATGAAGATCATGAAATTTTGGATAGCTTTTTAGCAAGTTTCTATTTTCTTAAAGTTTCTAATTTTTATGTAAGGGCATGTTCCCAATTTTGAAATAAGACTTCCGCTGAAACTTGATTTTAATTTTGAGTTTATGAATCTCTTTTGATAAACAATGTAATAGTTTATTCTTGAATTAGAAAGTTATGTACTTTCTTTTATTAATAAAAAGTTGAATTTTTCTTTACCTTTAAATGCCTTGATTTTAGTAATGTGAAATTGCACTATTGAATTTATTCTTAGGCATGTGGTATTGAAAAATAGAAAGTCAAGTGTGTGTCGCTTGTAAAGTAATTCCGGCCCGACCCGCCAATTGGTTAAGTCCACCGTCAAAAGGAACGGTGGTTATGTCCAACTCTCAAATCAAAGAACGTGGGGGTTGGGGTGTTACAGATTAGCACAAACCAAGTATAAACAAACCTTAGCAGGGGTTTTAAGGGTAGTCTTCACCAAGTTGATGGGCCGATTGTTGTAGCAAATTTACTAGGCCCCGTCAACACATAACATCCTCAACACCTCATCTGGATCAAATCTGGGGAAGAAGTTGTAATATTCATCAGGGGAATCTGCAGGCTGGCCATAAACTTTATTGATTGTCGCTGCGCTGAAATGCACCCATTTGACCCGCACTCAGACTGCCGTACCCTCTCTATCCGGAGCACTTGCATAAAATTCTTGTACCACCGGGACTACTGTAGTAGACGGTGCCTGAATAAGCCGCTCCCAATGCCGAGCAACCACCATTGAATCAATACCGATGCTACATTCCTCATGCATCAGCATAATGCCTCTCTCTGGTACAAGATGCCTGTTGGAGCATATCACGTTGAACCGCTACTTTGCAGCGACAGTTTTAAAGCGGTTATTGTCTGCTAGTGGAGGAGGCGGTGTTGGTTGCTTACCCTTAGAAGCGAGATGTTTCATTTTAGGAGGCCTGCAACAACAACAATGGTTGGCAAGAAAAACAACAAGATTTATACAATAGTATGGCTACATAGACTACGTACTAAAAATGATTTGAAACTAGTTGAAGTACATTAGTCTACAAGTCAAGCATCCTAAACATTAAAAACATTCATCAAGACAATAAAAAAATGAACCTTGCAAAGCCAATACCATCATATTCAATTAAAATGACTATGGACTACACCTCATCGCATTGAAACAAAACAACCTACAGCTTAGTAAGCTCATGAGCAATGACTTGTGCAAGTCTTTGCTTCAAATGAATCACTAATCACTCACACATGGACTAAAAAGGAAGAAGGTTGCAAATTCTTGAGCAAAATAACCATTTCAAACAAGGAAACTGATATTCAACTCCTAAATCTATCTAAACACATAAATAAAGCAAAGAACTAATGAAACATAAAGTAAAAACACTTACATTATCATTGGAAAAGCAAAAGAACTCTGAAAATCGATAGGGATACGAAGAGTTACAGGGAAAATTTAGAAATTTCAGAGTAGAATGAAACAAAATGACCACGATTTGTCTTAAAAAGACGTAGGGACCCCGGTCAATAATTTGTGGACTGCAGTCCATGTATTGAATTTTGCAACAGCGTGTTTCCTAGGTTTCTGCCTACTGCGGTCGGTATTGGTGTTCAGAATTGTTGGACCGCAGTCCATTGAATGTGCAAAAACACCTGTTCTTATGACCGCGATACACAGGAGCATATGCTTCTGGTGACCGCAGTCCACTGAATTGCACAAACCTTAGCATTCTAGTGACCGCGATACACAGAACAAGGTGTTTTGTGGACCGCAGTCCATAGACAAATGACCTCTATATGCGTTCTGGTGACCGTGGTACACAGAACTTATGATTCTGGTGACCGCGGTAACCAGTGTAATGTACCCCTTTCTCAGTTCTAACTGTTTTGAACCTATCGTTTCAATGAAATCCTAAAAAAAATAGAACTCAACACATGAAAACAATCATGCAAACACATTAAAAACTAATCCAATATAGTGGGTTGCCTCCCAATCAGCACTATGTTTAATGTCGTTAGCTCGACGAAGATTTGATGTTTTAATCGAAGAACTGCCATTTCAATAGTCTGCCTTGGCCCTCCATAGAATATATATAATCTCTGGCCATTTACTTTGAATTTGTGGCCATCCAACAAGCTTTGCGCTTCCACTGCACCATATGGAAAGACTTGAGTAACTAGGAAAGGTCCCGACTATCGAGATTTCAGTTTTCTTGGAAATAACCAGAGTCTTGAATTAATAGTAGCACTTGCTGGCTAGGTTTGGACTCCTTCTTCTCTATGAGTTGATCATACCATTTCTTTGTTCTTTCTCTGTAAATGGTGTTGTTCTCAAATGCATCTCGGCGAAACTCTTCAAGTTCAACAAGTTGCAACAACCGATTCTCGCCAAAAGCTTTTGCATCGAAATTCAACTTCTTGATGGCCTAGTAAGCTCTGTGCTCTAACTCACAAGGCAAGTGATAGGACTTACCATACAATAACTGATACGGGGACATACCAATGGGCATCTTAGATGTTGTCCTGTATGCCCATAACACATCATCTAATTTCAAAGCCCAATCCTTACGGTTTGTTCCAACCGTCTTCTGTAATATTGCCTTGATTTCTCAATTAAATACTTCAGCTTGCCCATTAGTCTGTGGATGATAAGGTAATGCAACCTTGTGTTGCACGCCGTACTTGGTAAGAAGGTTGTTGAAAATTTTGTTGTAGAAGTGTGTACCTTCATCACTCACAATTACTTTAGGAGTGCCAAAACAGGAAAAAAATTTTCCGATAGAGAAACTTCAACACAGCCCTAGCATCGTTCTTTGTTTAGCTATAGCCTCAACCCATTTAGAGACATAATCAATAGCAAGCAATATATATTGTTTGCCATCTGAGGGTGGGAAAGGTCCCATGAAGTCAATGCCCCAAACATCAAACAATTCAACCTCTACAAATGAAGTGAGGGGCATCTCATTCTTTTTGGAGATGTTTCCTTGTTTCTGACATATTTCACATGTCTTCATGAACTGATAGGCATCTTTTAACATGCTGGGCCAATAAAATTTGTTTTCAAGAACATGCCTTGCTGTACGTTGATGGTTATAATGGCCACTATAAGGTGAAGCATGTCAATCATGAAGGATTTTGTTAAAGTCAGATTCAGGAATGCATTGGCGGATCACTTTGTCCGCACATCTCTAGTAAAGAAAAGGATCATCCCAAAGATAGAACTTGCTTTCGTGTATGAAACGCTTCAGGCAGCCTTGAGATAAATTTGGTAGAGTAACTCCTGTGGCTTTGTAGTTAGCAAAATCTGCGTACCACGGAGTGCTGTCACTAACTATCAAGAGATGTTCATCAGGAAAAACCTCTACTATACCTATTGGATCTGGATTTGCCTCATTGGACAAGCGAGACAAGTGGTCTGCTACAACGTTCTTTGTACCCTTCTTGTCTATCACCTCTATATCAAACTCTTGCAGCAGTAAGATCCACCTTATTAATCTGGGTTTTGCATCCTTCTTTGCAAAAAGCTGGCGGATAGCTGCGTGATCCGTGAAGACTTTGACATGTGATCCCACAATGTACGACCTGAACTTGTCACCTGCAAAAACAACAGCCAGCAACTCCTTTTCAGTGGTGGTATAGTTCTTTTGAGCATCATCCAATGTTTTGCTTGCATTGTATATAGCTCTGAACATTCTATTGCATCTTTGTCCTAGGACAGTGCCAACTGCATAATCACTAGCATCACACATGATCTCAAACGTCTCCTCCCAAACTGGTGTAGACATGATAGGAGCAGACATTAAGGCCCTTTTAAGTGTGTTGAAAGCTTCAACATGTTCAACTGTGAAGTTAAACTCAACATTCTTTTCAAGCAAATGACATAATGGCTAAGTTATTTGAGAGAAGTTCTTGATAAATCTGCGAAAAAAATCAGTGTGCCCCAAGAAACTCCTCACCTCTCACACCGTTGTTGGTGGTAACAACTTTTCAATGGCTTGAATCTTTGCCTAGTCCACTTCAAGGCCATTAACTAAAACTTTGTGGCCCAAAACAATATCTTTTCGAACCATGAAATAACACTTTTCCCAATTAAGAACTAGGTTCTTTTCTTCACAACGAGAAATAACTCTTTCTAGATTAAGCAGACATTGTTCAAATGTTTCACCAAACACCGAAAAGTCATCCATGAATACCTCCATGATGTTCTCAATCATGTCTGGAAAGATTGCTATCATACATCTCTGAAAGGTAGCTGGTGCATTGCACAAACCAAAAGACATCCTCTGAAATGCATAAGTTCTGTATGGGCAAGTGAAGGTTGTCTTCTCTTGATCCTCCGGTACAATAACTATCTGATTGTACCTTTAGTACCCGTCTAAGAAACAATAAAAATCATACCCAACAATTCGATCCAACATTTGATCCACAAACGACAAGGGAAAGTGGTCCTTGTGGGTAGCTTTGTTCAGCTTTCGATAATCTATACACACACGCCATCTTGTTGTTGGGCTTGAAGCAATTGACTCTCCTTTCTCATTTGTGACAACCATCATTCCTCCTTTCTTGGGCACCACATGAATAGGACTAACCCATGGAGAATATGATATTGCGTAGATAATTCCAGCTTTCAACCACTTCATCACTTCTTTTTTTTACCACATCTTTCATGATAGGTTTGAGTCTTCGTTGGTGTTCTACTGTAGGCTTATGTGAGTCTTCCATTAAGATCTTGTGCATACAAATGGCTGGACTTATCCCCTTGATGTCTTCAATGGTCTATCCTATAGCAGCTTTGTGGTCCTTCAGCACTTTTAGTAGCATCTCTTCTTGGGCGAGGGTCAGTGAAGAGGAGATAATAACTAGAAATGATTGAGTCGCATCCACATAGGCATACATCAAATGCTCTGGAAGCGGTTTCAGCTCAATTTCCCTAAAGGTCTCTTGAACATCTTCGGATTGGTGAGTTTCAAATAATTGTGCTTCTACACTATTGAGCTCCGGTGGGCATGCTTCTAAAACTAATACAATTAACTTCTCATCTTCACTCATAGATCGAGGAAAGGACAAAGAACGAGAGGTACAGCTCACAAAATCATCTTGAGAGCTCAATTCATCTACCGCCTCAACAATACAAGAATTTAGAACTTCTACCCATTTACACTCATGCAAATCATTAGGGTAGTTCATTGCCTTGTAAAGATTGAAAACAACCTTTTCTTCATTCACTCTTAAGGTTAATTCTCCCTTGTGGACATCTATGAGTGCATGTCCTATAGCCAAGAATGGTCTTCCAAGTATGAGTGGTATTTCACAATCCTCTTCCATGTCTAGCATCACAAAGTCCATTGGAAATATGAACTTATCCACCTTGACCAACACATCCTCAATGACACCTTTTGGATATGTTAAAGATCTATCTACTAATTGAAGGGTGATTATTGTTGGCTTGATTTCTGACATTCCCAACCTCTTGCATACTGACAAAGGCATTAGATTAATGCTTGCCCCAAGGTCACATAATGCTTTCTCAAAGATTTCAGTCCCAATGTTGTATGGTATAGTAAAACTGCCCAGATCTTTCAACTTCTGAGGGAGCTTCTTCTGTAGGATAACATTACACTCTTCAGTAAGCTTCACCGTTTCAAAATCTTCTAACTTCCTTTTCTTAGACATAATTTCCTTTATGAACTTTGCATAGTTAGGCATTTGTTGCAAAGCTATTAAAAATGGAATGTTTATATGAATCTTCTTGAAGATTTCTAAAAATTTAGCAAATTATTCATCCATCTTCTTCTTTTGGAACCGTTGAGGGAATGGTAATGGTGGGGATTCAAAGACTTTACCCTCTTGACTAGCGGTCTCCTTAACTTTCCCTTTTGATATTGAAGGTTTTTCATGTTGGACTGCTAATTTCTTTGGAACATTCATCTCATGGCTAACAACTTCTTCAACTTCAATAGGTGGCATACGTGGATGTGGTGAGCTTGCTACCTCTTTGCCACTCCTAGTAGTCATTGCTTTGTAGCTTTCTTTTGGATTCACTTGAGTGTCACTTGGAAATGAATTCTGCTGCTGGTTTGACATTATCTACGCCAACTGCCCCACTTGAGTTTCCAAATTTTTAACAGTGGCATTCATATTTCCTATTTGGATCTCAATTCCAAAAAATCTAGTGTCATTTTTATCTACCCTTCTAGTTAATTCCTTAAAGAACCTTGTGTGCATATTCATCATTTCATCAAGCTTAGCTTCCAAGGATAGTTTTTTGTCCTGCAAGGGCTGTTGAGGCACAAATCCGGGTGGAATTATAGCGCCCCTGTTGTTTGTATATGAGAAGTTCTCATGATTCCTTACTCCAGGATGATAGTACTTTGGGACATTATACCCCCAGCTAGTCCTTAGTATCCATTGGATCTGTTCATGGCATTCATTTGCTCAATGGAAGCTTCTCCATGATAGGTTGTCTTGTTAGCTTCAGCAATGGACTGCACCTGTTGAACTTGCTGAGTTTGAAACTGTTCACCACTACTCTTTTCTTCCACCAAATTCAAGCGGTGAGTCATAGCAACAATTTGAGCGTGCAAAGCACTAATCTCGTATACTTCATGAATTCCCACTCTTTTTGTTGTTTTTCTTTCAGTACCATGCCCATATGCATTAGCTGCCATGTCTTCAATTAGTTGTGTGGCATCTGTGGTGGATTTTCCCATCAATGACCCTCCAACTGCTAAATCTACCAACGCCCTGGTGGGCGACGTAAGTCCACTATAAAACATTTGAATCGGGAGCCAAGGTAAGTATCCATGCTGTGGACAATGCCTCACTAGATCCTTGAACCTTTCCCAAGCTTCATATAGAGATTCAAAATCAGATTGTTTGAAGGAACTGATTTCACCCCGCAACTGATGTACTTTAGCTGGTGTGAAATACTTTTACAGAAACTTTTGACCCATTTCTTCCCATTTTGTAATACTTTCAGGAAGCAAAGTTTGCAGCCAACTTCTAGCTTTATCCCTTAAAGAAAAAGGGAAAAGCCTCAGCCTAAGCTGGTCTTCAGTTACCCCGTTCATCTTGACAGTATCGCAAATTTCCATGAACGAATTACGATGAGCCATAGGGTCTTCAATAGTTGAGCCTCCAAACTGTTGTTGCTGCACCATTGTAATCAAAGACGGCTTCAGCTCGAAATTGTTTGCATTTATCGGTGTTCTTGTTATCCCTGAGTAATTGTTGTTCAACACTAATTTGAAGAAGTCTCTCAAGGGTGCTTCTCTGTGTTGTGCCTCTCTATTATTCCCAACACCAAAACTTCCACTATCAGCCATAGTTGGTACTCGTTCTTGAGCCTCCAACTGAATTTGATGAATTGTTTTCAGCAAATCTGGGTCGTAGGGATCACAAGGACGTTTACTCATGTAAGCCTAAAACACCTTAAACACACAAAAGATCAAGTGTATTCAATGAACTTCAATAAATCTAAGAATAATCAAGTAAAAGGTAAAAATAAAATAAAACTTTGCCTTAACTAAGACTAAACCAAGTTCTATTGGTTTTAAGATATCAAACACCGTTTTTCCTTGGCAACAGCGCCAAAAACTTGTTGCTTACCCTGCAAGTATACAAGTTCGCATAAGTATTAATTGGTGAGACCGGATATTGTCCTTACGGAAAAATAGGTTTAATGAGTGATCTCAAATCCCAATTTACTACTTGTTTTCATTTTATCAAGACTCAAATTGACGTGATTATCTCAAACTCTGAACGAAAATCTATCCTAATAAAAGTGATAATTCTGTTTTTAAAAATTTGAGTACAATAGATGTCTAGGATAGTGGATGTCCTTGTATGACCTGTGATTCTTGTTTTTGATCATGAATTGTCTACACTATGAGTTTTGGCATCTGTAATTGAAACCCTCTCCCGAGGTGCTTCAACATTGATTAGATTTGTCTTATAAAGCTCTCTCTTAAGGTGCTCACTAAACAACCTAAAGTTGTGTATTCAAAAGTCCCTATGCAACTCCTAGATCAGTTAATAACCTCATGATCAATCAACTATTCTAGGTCCACACTGCGATAACCACCCGTTAGACCTCTTTTCCGAGTTAGTCTAATGCATTGAGTTCATCATGTCTATAACCAGTAAATACAAAGCATTAAGCATGCACAATATAGAATAATGTTTCTAAATCGATAACTTCAACAAGAGATCACAGTTCATACATTGGACATCACATCCCAGACAAAAAGAACTAATTAGCTAGACATTAAAGCAATAGAAAACATTAAACAATGAAAAAGAAATTTAATCATTCTCAACACTTGATAAAAATCTTCAATCCTTAATTGAGACGCTGGTTATTTCCTTTCTTAGCCATCGTAAGTGAGTTTTTTCGAATTGGGTATATCTTGGCTCTAATAACCTCTCATATTTATAGTCTCGCACTAAAAAATCCTAAAAAATATGAAAATCCTGATAATTAATCGTGTGACCGCGGTCAGTGTTGTTCTTCAATAAAGACTGGGATTTCCTCGTTTTGTCCACCGCGGTCCATCACCTTTGTCTATGATTCACGCTCTGGTTACCGCGGCCACTAATTTACCGACTGCAGTAATCAATAAGCTTTAACCACTTTGTGTCTTTCTTCAGCTACCGTGATCTTCAGTTATTTGACCGCAGTCTCTTGATACTTTCTTCATGATTTCCCCTTCTTTTTGCCTTCATGTGATGCACTTTCCCTTTTTGCTTCAACCTGAACCTGCAATGCACTAAATTTCCTTTCCTAGACATCATTTTCTCATAAAAGAGCTTCAAATCTTTTCAATAAAGCTTATAATGAAATGAAACAGTTTGAGTCCCTAAACTACATGCTCATGCTACTAATTATGCAAATCTTCACCTAATTTTCCCTTTATTTCCTATAAAATGCAATAAATCACCTATACTAAAGTTAGTTTGTTGTGCAACTAACAATTACCCATAACCAACATTGGCAAAAAAGTGCATGTATGCATAAGCAGTAAAATGGTGCAATGTTTGAATGCATAGCATAATATAAAAGCAGTTATAAATAGTGCGATAGTTATAGAAGAAACATCTCAAATATATGTTACTCAAAATTGTATCAAGACTAGGGTTCAAATCATCAAATCCAACCCTAAGGTTATCGCTGAACAGGTAACGAGTCATCGTACTGGCCACTTGAGCGGCTCGTAAGCGAGGCCTATTCCTTGAATACCCTGACCCTGCACTCAATCCTCGAGTATCGTACTTGAGTGGGTCTAAGGATAGGTGCACTGATTATATGCCTTAGCCTCGACGCTCGACCCTCGAGTTTAATCCCAATCACATTGTGTATCCTGACCTCGACCTTCGAACCTCGAGCCTATGGTCTCATTACCCGTGTACATCTACACATTTCAAAATAAATTTGATGTATATCAATCTCATGAAACCATTTAAACCATGTCATTTCACACAAGTTTTATGCAAGGAACATAAGTTATGAAAAACAATTAAATCAAACTACTCACATCGAGTCATGTGCACCGATGTCTTGTCGACAATCGGCCTAGTCCTGTAGTGTACGCTCGGATCTACATTGTTTAAACTTAATTTTAGCTCTCTTTATAATGTGGCTTAATCCATTGTTCTATTGTGCCTAATCGGTCTCGATCTATCCAAATTCTATTTGGCCAATTGGTTAAACTTGGTCAACTGGTCAAACCTAGTCAAAATTGGCCAACATGATCAATTTTGGTCACCTTTGGTCAAATTGGGTCAAATTAGGTCCAAATTGGTCCAATTAGGCCAAAATCTCTATATTCCAATACTTAGCCTAAATTCAAGCTTTTTGTTCTCTTTGCGTAGTAAATTTGTCTAATTTTTTGCGATAAATCCGTAAGTCAAATTTGCGTGAAACTTTTCAGATCTCATCTACACCTCCTAAACATTCACAAACATTTTAGATTCTGATTTTTGGACATCATTTGTGTACGACCCATGATTTAATACACAAAATTATGGATTTGATATATGTATTTTCTAAAATTTTTAAATGAAAATACATGAATTTTCTCAATTTTTCCTAATTTTAAATTATTTATTGAAGAAAATTAGAGTAATTGGAGAAAAATACAATTTTGAGAGAAAAATAAATGAAAATGTGAGGAAATATAATTTGTGGAGAAATATGATTTTCCGGAATGATTATGAAATTTTTAGAGTAATTAATAAAATTTTTGAGAAAAAAAATGTAATTTTTGGGTGAATTATTCAATTTTAGGAAAAATAATTGTATAAATGATATAAATAGTGTATAATTGGAGGATTTTAGAAGGAAATGGTGAATCAAATAATTTTAATTATTTTAGAAAAAATGAAGAAAATTGATTATATACACATATATATACCAATGAGGAATGAAATACAACAGAAAAACAAAAAAAGGGAAAGGGTCGGGCCTGGGTAGACCTAGGCGCAAGGCTTGGGCCAGCCCAGGCCCTTGCGGGCCAACCCAATTGGGGTTAGTTGGCCCACGCACCCAAAAATATCACCCCCCTTTTATTTTCGTTTTTGGTCAAATTTTGTTGATTTTCTGAGCAATTTTCAACAAGAAAACCATGGTTGTCCATGGTTTTGAACCCCTGGTATTGCAATCAAATCACACCTCTTGAGCAAACGAATATAGGTTGCCAACTAGTCATCTTGCATGACAACTCATGTGCTACATGGAAGGCCACGTAGCAGCCCATTTGCCATGCAAGGGAGCCCATGCATGCAACAAAAACTTCCTTTGAGCAAGAATTTCTAGATTTTCAGATTTTTCCACCCATATTCTAGAGCTTGTATCTCTTTCATTTGGTATCCTTTTTAGTGATCTAGGGCTTTTTGGAAAGCCCTTCCACCCTCTACAACGTCCCACAAGCAGTTGGTCGAATCCCAGAATTGATTGAAGCTGAATGGCCAAGAACAGTGCTACTCAACACTGTTGGGAATCCAAAAAATAGAGAAAACCTGTGTTGATCCAATCTTTGGAGTGTTGATTCCCAAGTCGTTAAGGGTCCGTTCTTGAGATAAAACCCCTACTTTTTTTCCTTATTACGTGTATTTCAATCTCCAAGTGATAGAAATTAGAATATGAGATCCTAACCACGTTTTGTAAGGTGATGAAGTTGATTGTCTGATCAACTATTTCAACAGTTTCTGTAGACAACAGACTTTGGGACCAGATTGGATATAGTGGTTGGAGTACATCGAGGTGTCTATTTGGGCTGAGATCTGAGGCGTTTTGAACCTTATACTTGGGACTATGAAAGGTTATAAATCTTGAATCATAAGTCTCGATAGTTTGGATTTTTCTATGCTTGCAAATATGTCCTGTTAGTTAGGTGTTTTGGGACTTGGAAAAATTTCTAGAGAACCTTATTCATGCTATGTTATGGAGATGTATTTGAGAGTGTTTATGATTATAATGCTTGCTGTTTTAGATAGAACTAAATCAATCAAAGTTCTAGGATGTAAGCCCTTGCAAAAATAGTAAGAAACAATCCCGGATTGATGTTAGAATAAGAGTAGATAAGCACTTGAAAACCAAAGGAAATCTGGACCATTTGAACAATCTGTTGCATGATAGAAAAATAGAAGACTAGTTGATTAACCAAATGTTGGTATTTTAAACTGAAATTTGGTGAAGAGGTCACTGGACATGTCAAAATTATGTGTACCAAATTTTAGGCCATTCTGAAATTGGAAAGTAGGTCAACCAATTCACTAAGTTATTGCTATCATAGGGAATACGGGATTTAACAGTCCCTGTTAATGCACTTAGAAACCTTATTAAATGGTGTCCAAAAATCATGAAATAAAATTTTAGTAACTCATTAGGAAGTGTAGATCAAATTTAGAAACTTTTGCATAAATCCAACAGTTGGATTGATCACAGGAAATTCAAGAACTTACTACGCAAATAGAAAGGAAAATCCAGAATTGAAAGTTCCTATTAATTCAGTTGGAAAACTTATTAAAAGAAGTCTAAAAATCAAAATATAAAATTCTGGTAGATATTTGAAGGGTCCAGATCAAATTTGAAAAATTTAAAGCAATTCCGACATACAGATTGCTCACATGAAAATCAGCAAATTTGCTTCGCAAATTGAACAAAAAAGCTTGAAATTGGCTAAGTATTGAAATTTGAGGATTTTGATCCAGTTGACTCAATTTTGTCCAATCTTGACCCAATTTGACCCAATTGACCCAAATTGACCAAAATTGAACTAAATTGGTCATGTTGACCAAGTTTGACCTAGTTGGGCCAATTGACCAAATTTGACTAAATCGAGTTCGGGTTGACCAAGACTAATTAGGGCTAAGGAAACAATAGTTAAGCCACATTTGTTGAAGAACTGAAGTTTAGTTTAAATAACACAAATTTGAGTGTATATTGCGAGACCAGCCGACTGTCGACGAAACATTGGTATATGAGACCTGAGGTGAGTAATTTGATTTAGACATTACTTTAACTAGTATTATTTGCAGAAAATATATTTGAAATGGCATTGATTGAATGGTTTCATGGGATTTGAGTACATCAACTAGTTTGCAAATATATATAGATGTACACCAATAGTGAAACCATAGGCTCGAGGTTCGAGGGCAAGGTCGGGGTACGATGTGATTGAGATTAGATTCGAGGTTCGAGCGTGGGGGTAGGGTATATGATCAATGTGCCTAGCTTTCAACCCGCTTGAGTGACGATATTTGAGGACGGAGCGTGAGATTAGGGTATTCGAGAAATACGCCTAGCCTACGACCCGCTACAGTAGCCGGTACGCCTAACCTATGACTCGCTTGAGCGATGACCATAGGGTTAGATTTGATGATTGAAACCCTAGTTTAGACATAAGTTTTTAACTGACATGTATTTAAAATATTCTATAACTGTTGCATTGTTTATAACTGCTTTTATACTATGTCATGCTTTCGAGTACTATTTGGTTACTGTACATGTACACATGCACTAATTTGGATGCTGGTTAGGCAATATGATGATTTTACTACTCACTGAGCCATGTTGGTTTTAGGCTCACTGCTCTACTAACATTTTAGGTTGATCGATGGCGGATAGAGGGAAAGGCGTGGTGATTGCCTAGTCCTTGGTGGTTTCCTTCTTTTTGGTCTTTTGTTTAGAGGTTGGGCACTCTTATATGTATAAAGGTCAAACTGTGCATTTTGAACAAGATAGACATGTAATATGATGTTTACTCTTTGTATGTTTACTTTTTCTCTAAGCCTTTGAATTATTCTGATATCATTTGTTGTATGAGATTGGAAAAGGGCTTAACAGTAGTTGGGCGAACTTGAAATGGTGAGTGAGTTCGTCAGGCCATTGTGCTGGTTGGGACGCCCTTTGGCCTAGGGAAGGGGTCCCGACAATTTGCTATGGTTTTTAAGTGTGGTAACATGGACTGTGAAATCTCGTTTCCTATGTGACAGACAGTTAGTTGGTGCATTTGTTGACCCCCTTAACCAATTCAGATTGGGACAAAATTTGGCACACATATTCTTGACATATCCAGTGACCACTCCACCACATTTTAGCTCAAAAACTCATTTTTGGTCAGTCAATTGGTTTCCTACTTTCTCTGCTATGTAACATATTCTATAATGTTCAAGTTTCTTATGGGTTTCAAGTGCCTAACTATATCTGTTACCCCATTGATTTGAGGCACTATCTTCTATGTTTTGTAGAGCTTAGATTACAGAACATTTATAGTTCAAGCATCATTCAAATCAATAAGCTAACAGAGTCATAATCACTCTCAAATACACCCTACCACTTAGCACATATCAACAATCCAAAAATATTTTTGAAGTATCAAAACCTTGCACGTAACTAGGCATCTTGGCACAGACACAAAACTATGCATACGGAGGCTTAGAGGTTGGGGTTTATACCTCATTGATGGAACCATTATTTTGATGGCCATTGTATATTTTAAATTTTCTCTTGATAACCTGTTTAATAGAAAGGTATGAAACTTGAGATTAAATGAGCAAGGAAATTGAACCACGTGGCCTCCGGCTCTCGGCAAACGAACGGATGACCCGGCGTCTCACGCCGAACGAACGAATGGGTGCGCGCCATCTCCACGCGCAGCTCCACGACGGAACGTCGCAACAGAAACAGAGACGGATGGGAGCCGGGGTGTCACAAACCTCTACTATGAGGCCTAAGACGCCTCTGATTTCAATCCGAATGGGTGCATTTAGGTGTCCCAAATATAGCTCCAAATCTGGTCTAAAACTAATTTTTGTCGGTACTGTTACAACAATGAGTCTAACAGTTAACAATAGTGACTTCTAAAACATGTTAAATGTTTCAGTTTTTTGTTTCGACCACTTGGATACTTGAATACACATGATAAGGGCTAGAATGGTGGATTTTACTTCGAGGACGAGCCTAGAATGGTTCAGGTGTGAGACTTCCCAAAGTTGCTCCCACTCTTTCTATTACACAGCTGCAACAGTGAGTAGATACCAACTTCAATGGTTCGAAAATCATGTGTAAAGCCCTATTTTTCATTCTCTAACATTTGGAGGTTAAGGCACACATAACAAAGAAGTAAAAAAGTGGCTTTACCTTAAGAACAAGTCTAGGATGGTTGGGAAATCACTCTCTCAAAAACTAGATTACACTGTTTTCTGCAACTTTCCAGTTTGCAAGTGTGTTGAGCAGCCCCTTTTGATGGTCCTTCCTGTCTCTTACGGTCGTGCATTTTGGACAAAGATTGGCACAAGGTTGAAGAGGGTATTGTAAGCTTTCTAGAGGCTATAAGTTTGGGTAAAACAGATCTCAAATGGAGGCGGGATGAGTAAGTGAAGATGGGTTGCAGAGCTGGAAAGTCCTGCAATGGATGTTCAAATGGGTGTTTTACCTCATGCTAGGTGACTTCTTGCATGGCTAGGCGGACTGCCATTTGGCTCCTTGAGTTGCCATGCAACCTGATTTGATGTTAATGTCAAGTCCTTGGTCAGTTGTTCATAATAGACAGCCAAAACCATGGTTGAAAACCATGGATTTTAGTGGTTGGAAAGCTTGGTGAATTGTATGTTAGAGAGATTGTGAAACTACATGGTGTTCCCAAGACTATTGTGTCAAACAGAGATTCCAGATTCACATCTCAATTCTGGCAAAGCCTCTAGAAAGAGTTGGGAAGCAGACTCACTATGAGCACAACATTTCACCCACAGACAGATGGGTAGTCCGAGAGGGTTATCCAGATATTGGAGGATATGCTGAGAGTGTGTGTACTTGATTTTAAGGGCAATTGGAACAAGTACATACATTTGGCAGAGTTTTCTTATAACAACAGTTATCAGGCGAGCATACGAATAGCTCCATATGAAGCACTCTATGGCAAACCCTGCAGATCACCGTCTTGTTGGGCAAACTTTGAGGATCAGGTCCTCACAAGACCAGAGTTGGTAGAGGAAATGAATGCTGAAGTAAAGAAGATTCAAAAGAGACTAGCTGTGGCTCAGAGTAAGCAGAAGAGCTACACAGACAAAAGAAGACGACCTTTGGAATTCCAGTTAGGTGACAAAGTTTTCCTGAAGATCAGCCCACAAAAGGGAATCAAACGGTTTGGAGTCAAGGGGAAGTTAGCACCGAGATTCATCGACCCATTTGAGATACTTAAACGGGTCGGTGAATGCGCCTATGAACTGGACATACCAAACCGAATGTACTCGATTCATAATGTATTCCATGTATTGATGCTGCAGAAGTACGAGCCAGATCCCTCTCACATCATACATTGGGAGGAGATTGTACTGCAAGACAATACGACTTACGAGGAACCAGCAGTCAGAATACTAGACCGTAAGGTATAGAGTCTTAGGACCAAGGATATCCCTTTGGTCAAGGTGTTGTGGAGACACCATGGTTTGGAAGAGGCAACCTGGGAATTAGAAAGTGAAATGCGTACGAAGTACCCAAGCCTCTTCACTAGACACACATGATGGGACAACATCGCACAGACAACCCATGATTTTGAATTTCGAGGACGAAATTCTTTTTAAGGGGGGTAGCTTGTAATACCCTGAAAGTCTATGAGATTTTCACGTCATTAGGAACGGATAAAGTGGAAAAACAAACTTAATAAAAGAGTCAAAATGGCCAAAATACTCGAAAACCATGTATTATAAGTCTAAATAAGTGTAAGAGTGATACCAATCCGATAAGCACGAGAAATGGCGAAGAAAGACACCAAAGCACCAAAATTTCATTTTGGTGACCGCAGTCGGTCCTATAGTGACAGCGGTCATTGCAGGAAAAACCCAAAAAACGAAGAGAAATACATCATTCTAGTAACCGCGGTTGGTCCTACAGTGACCGCGGTCATCGCAATAGAAACCCAGAAACGAACAGGGAAGTGTGTACTGGTGACCAAGGTCCGTATCTCAGTAACCGCAGTAGTTGCACAGTGACCGCGATCATGCTACATTGACCGCGGTCATTCGTTGATTTCTATATAAACGAACATGCGCAAAAAAACCCTAGATCTGGATTTTTCTGCCGCAAACCACTGATTTTTCTAACTCTCATCTAACTTGTTTACTTCATTTCTTAAGTGTTCTATTGAGTTCTAAGGGTGGTTTGAGCTCCTTCAAACCATTCTCTATTGTTTTCAAGCTCAAATCCGCCAAAAGCAACATTAACAAGGGCGGATTCGGGTTGAGACAAGCTTGGAAAGGGTTTTGTGCTAAGGTAAATCTCTAAACCCTCTTGAGATCTTGTTTTCTTAGCTCTTTAAATCACTTTCCTCAAGTGTAAACTATTTTTCATTGAGTTAATGTGTGTTTTGAACTTAGTGACCTAGCATTGATGTGCTAAGCCCATGTCGCCGACCCCGGCGACCGCGACAATGCGTCGACGACTGCGACAATGCGAAGCATTGCCGCAGTAATGCGACAATGAGAAGCATTATCGCAGTAATGCGACATGCACTAGTGTCTATCGTTTTGTACTGATTTTGGGTGCATTTGAAGCACATGCGCCAAGAACACAAACTTTAGGGTTTTGGTTGTGCCATGAATGCCTTAGACTCACACATATACATTGTTTAACAACCCTATAGACTAATAATCTGAGGCGTGCACGGCGAGGAGCAAGGCGCAAGCTTGAGGAGTACAAAGGTGGTGTGATTTTCTTAACTCCCTAGCCTTATCCAAATTTTGAATGCTTAACATGATGTTTGTTAGTTTAAGATTTGTTTAGAAGCATGCTAGGACTTGCGTGATTTACCTTGGTTGGGTTTAACTTGGTGTATATCCTTGATGTTTGGTTGCTTGTGCCATAACATGCTAGATAAAGATTTCTATGAGATGATTTCTATGAATGGCTGAACACGTCTATTTTGATTTACTGTAAATGGTTCATTGATGATCACATATGACTTGGAATGACATGTATGACTAAAGAACATTAAATTAAGATTAATAAATCCACGTACTGGCATGGTGACCGGCCTTAGGGTGTCATCGTGGGCGTCCCTACCTGAGCTAACTGCGACAGCTGATTGTGTATTGTGGTCCCGAAGGTAACTGGCCCTCGGGCGTTACCCCCGAATTCGCTCCCGGACCACACATGGGATACCAAGGGTTATGGACTGTTTCGGTCTTAGATGATAACAAAACAAGAAATTGTATGAAACGCCTAATGTAATGAAAGCGATTGCATATTTTGTATTCTGGTTTGTAAATGCTAGTGATGTATAGGGATGATCCACTGGGCTCTCGAGCTCACCCCCATTTTCTATTACAGGTGATCATTGACACCGCAGGAGTTGGCCAGCACACGGGCTGTCTCTTTGGGTAGTGACCTCGCTGGGAGGTTGTCACAGTCTTTTTTATAGTTTTCTTTGAGTTTACCGTTGTACCATTTTGGTGTAAATAATATTTTGGTGTTTAAATTGAACTAGGCATGTGCCCTCTGTTAACTTGAACTGTTTCACATGTAAATTAAATATTTTGGAACTTAGGCCCATTGGGCTATGTTTTATCTTCATACCCTGCTTTGAAAATGAAATTAGAAATTTTATTCCACTGCGAAGCACTTCACTTGGTCAAAAATGATTTTACTGTGGATTTGTAAACGAATTGAATTTCGCTGCATGTACTTTTAATGAATTTCACGTCTATATATATACATTCAATCAATTTTATTATTTTTATTTTTATTTAATTTACTCACTTATACATTCACTAATTTTCATCAAAATCTTTAATTATACACAATTTTCATCATTAATACATTCATTTTTCGAAAATTGAATATTCCATCCAAAATTTGCATTTTTCTTTCAAAAATTCTATTAATTACACCAAAATTCAATAATTGCTCCAAAAAATCATTAATCATTCCAAAAAATCATATTCTCCAAAAAAATTATATTTTCCTTATAATTTTATGTATTCTCTCCTCAAATTGTATTTTTTTTCCAATTATTCTAATTTTTCTTCAATAAATGATTAAAAATTGGGAAAATTGAAAAAATTCACGTATTTTCATTAAAAATTTCTGAAAATACATGTATCGAACCCATTAATTTTTGTACCAAAACCATGGGTCATCACAGCCTCCCCTCCTTATAAGAAATTTCGTCGTTGAAATTTATAGTGATGCAGATAGTACAGGTCAAGGAGTAATGCTCATCAACTTAAGTTGGCACGGATCATAAAGTCTTCACTCTCCCATCTATCCTGCTTAGCACCATGGAATTGCCAGCACACTCGTACCATTACTATCTCCTTGTTGCCCAACCTCTTCACAGCTTGATTTATGATCGCCACAGGCAGCTCATCATATGTACAGTCCTCCCGCAACTCAATATGCCTCCAATCGATACTGTGCAAGGGATCGAGGTGATATTTCCTTAACATAAAAACACAGAATACATTATGCACACTCGATAGTTGTGGCGATAATGCTAGCCGATAAGCTACTTGGCCAATACTATCGAGGATCTCAAAAGGCCCAATATATCTCAATGCGAGCTTCCCTGAAATCTCGAAGCATGTTTGCCCCTTGCGAGGTGAAATGCAGAAGAGGACATGGTCACCAACATCAAACTCAAGGACCCTTCTTTAGTTATCTGCATAACTCTTCTATCGGTCTTGAGCTACCTTCATATTCTATCGAATTCTTTGTATCTTCTCATTCTGCTCCTGTATGAAGGCAAGGCCCAAGATTGCTTTATCACCAGTCTCGGCCCAACAAGCAAGGGATCTGCACGCTTGACCATATAACACCTCAAATGGCACCATCTCGATACTCGACTAGTAGCTGTTATTATAAGTAAACTCGCATAAGGCTAAGTAATCCCCCCAGCTACCACCAAAATCCAAAATAAAAGATCGCAGCATATCCTCAAGAATATGAATCACACGCTCAGACTGACCATCAATCTGCGGATGGAATGTTGTACTAAGGTTCACCTTCGTCCCTAGCTGAGCCTGTAATGCCTACCAAAAGTGGGACGTGGACTTAACATCTCTGTTTGATACTATGGATAAGGAAACCCCATAGAGCCTCATAATCTTTCTAATATAAAGTCGGCTCAATCACTCCATTGAATCCTTGCTATTCATAGGAAAAAAGTGGGCAGACTTCGTCAAACAATCCACAACTACCCAAATAGCATCATGTCTCTACTGTGTACGGGGTAGTCCTATAATGAAGTCCATAGTAATGTGTTCCTACTTCCACTCCAATATCGATAAGGATTGTAAAGATCCACTGGATCTCTGGTCCTCAACCTTAACCTACTGGCACGTATCACATCTCTGAATGATGGCTGCTATGTCCCATTCATCCCGAGCTAGGAATATGTGCGTTTAGCGTCTTGGTACATCTTATTGGCACCCGGATGAACAACATATCTCGAGTAGCGTAACTCATCGAGTACACTGCGCCTCAGACTAGCATCATTCGATACCCACAGCTGTCCCCTGAACCTCAGTGCACCCTATGGATCAAGTGACCACTCCCCACGAGATGTGTCATCTGCCTAAGCCCTAAACATGTCGTAGTCCACATCACGAGGTTGTCCCTCTATGATCTCTTGAATATGGACTGGTTGGGCTGTAATTTGTGCACTGACTCTGGCCTCAAAAGATGACTCATGGATACTCATAATCGTGGCAAAATCCATCATCACCCACTCATGAGACATGTGTCTAGCCATGCATGCAGTCTCGATCCATTTTCCACTTAAAGCATCAGCCACTACATTAGCCTTCCCCGGGTGATACTCAATACTAAGTCATAATCCTTTAACAAGTCCATCCATCGCATATGTCTCATGTTTAGATCCTTCTGTGAAAACAGATATATGAGGCTCTTATGATCTGAATAGAGCGTGAAATACTTGCCATAAAGGGCTACCTTTGTCAGTCGATCCACAATTACCCATACAGTGTCTTCGCCTTTCTGATTTCTAGGCAAGCCGCTAACGAAGTCCATTGCGACATTGTCCCACTTCCATTCGGGAATTGGAAGCGGTTGCAATAGCCCTGACGACTTTCTATGTTCGGCCTTCACTTGTTGGCATGTTAAACACTGAGAGACATACTTGGCTATGTCCTTCTTCATACCTCTCCACCAGTAGGTCTTCTTGAGGTTTTGGTACATCTTATCACCTCTTGGATGCATTGTGTACTTAGTCTGATGAGCTTCGTCTAGGATGGTTCTCCTACTCTACCCACTACTCGGCACATAGACTCTATCTTCAAGTCTCAGAGTACCCTCTGCATCCAATTTGAAGTCTGTATGCTTGCCTTGCTTGACACCTTCTATCAAATCAACAATCCACTTATCACTTTGTTGCTCATCCCTGATTTGATGTAGGAGGTCTGGTTGACAAGTCATAGCATACAAGTACACTCGTTCCTCATCTGAAAATATCCCCAAGTTATACTCACTGATCAGTTGATACATTTGCCCTTTTTCCTCATCCTTCTTGTTGAATTTTCTACTAAATGCATCGGCCACCACATTGGCCTCGCCCGGATGGTAGTACAACTAAAAATCATAGTCATTCAAGAATTCTATCCATCTCTGTTGTCGAAGATTTAATTCCTTCTGGGTATAAATGTACTTCAGACTCTTATGGTCAGATAATAGATCAAAACTATCCCCATAGAGGTAATGTCTCCAGATCTTCAGCGCAAAGACAATTGCTGCCAACTCCAAGTCATGGGTTGGGTAGTTTTGTTCATGGATCTTCAATTGCCTTAAAGCATAAGCCACTACCTTCCCTTCTTGCATCAACACTGCACCTAACCCATTTAGCGAAGCATCGGTGTATAGGGTGTACTTCACACCACGGGCAGGCGTGACTAGAACAGGTGTTGAAGTTAACCTCTTCTTCAGTTCTTGGAATGCCTATTCACACTTACCATTCCAGAGGAACTTCTTTCCCTTTCTAGTTAGTTTTGTCATTGGTCCAGCCAATTTCGAAAAGTCTTAGATGAACCTGCGGTAGTATCCTGCTAAACCTTGGAAGCTTCTGATTTCTGTGATAGTCGTAGGTCGCTTCCAGTTCGACACGGCCTCTACTTTCTCAGGATCTACCAATCTCCCTTCAGTTGAGACAACGTGGCCAAGGAACTTGACCTTTTTCATTCAAAATTTACACTTGCTAAACTTGGTGTATAGCTCATTTCTCCTCAACGTTTCCAACACAATGTGCAAGTGCTCTTTGTGTTCAGCCTCTGATTTGGAGTAAATCAAAATGTCGTCCATGAATACTACAACAAACTAGTCTAAGTACTGTCTGAAGACTCTATTCATTAGATCCATAAATGCAGCTGGTGCGTTGGTTAAACCAAATGACATGACCGTGAACTCGAAATGTCTGTATCTAGTCCTAAAAGCTGTTTTGTAGATGTCGAACTCCCTAATCCTCAACTGATGATACCTTGATCTAAGATCAATCTTGGAGAAGTGAGCAGCTCCCCTTAATTGATCAAACAGATCTTCTATTTGGGGCAATGGATACTTGTTCTTGATTGTTACTTGGTTTAGCCTCCTATAGTCCACACATAATCTCATGGATCCATCCTTATTTTTCACAAACAGTACTGGGGTTCCCCATGGTGACTCGCTAGGTCTAATGAATCCTTTCTCATGGAGCTCGTCCAGTTGTGTCTTCAGTTCAATCAGTTCTACAGGTGCCATTCTGTAAGGTGGAATGGCTATAGGATCTGTGTTTGGTTGCAATTCGATCTTGAACTCCACTTGTCTGTGGGGTGGAAGTCTAGGTAGATCGTCTGGAAACACATCTGCGTACTCCCATACAACCGGTATATCCTATATCTCTATTGATTTTTCAGTGTCCTCTTCTAATAATTGTCTGAAGTCCTCTTTCTGTTTCATCGAATACAACATAGCTAACATAGGACTCCTTGGCAATCTCTGCATGTCCCCATCTATCTTCAATATCTCACCCAAAGGTAGCTTCACCGTCACCCTTCGTCTTTGGCAATCGATCTGCGCCTGATATTGGGTCAACCAGTCCATACCCAATATCACGTCATATCCATGAGGATGAAGTGCACAAAGGTCGACTGAAATTAGCTTTTTTCCAAATCTAAGGTTGCATCTGCAATCTCTCCTCGAACTCACGGTAGCCCCAATAGGTGTGGCTACGTCTAACGTCACTGCCAACGAGCTTGTCACCAACTATAATCTATCCACTAGGTTCTCAGAAATAAAGGATCTAGTGGCACCTGAATCGAACAAAACTCGCACTGCAACGCCAAATAAAAGAAATGTACCTTCCACTGTTGGGGTGGAATCGGTCTGAGCATCTGCGACATACAGTCGGGCGTAATTTCGCTATTGCATCTAGGGTTGTGGCTGATGCCTCTACTGCTGGCGACCACTCTACCCATGACTCTGCTGCTGCTACTGAGGTGCTAGGGTCAATGCTCTAGTAGGACAGTTCCTAGCCAAATGCCCTCTCTGGTTGCACTCAAAACACAACCCCTGTCTCTTAGCCCTCTTTCTCTGATCGTCAGTCTCACGACCCGGTTGAGGCTGCCGGGTCTGCTGTCTTCATAAATCTGAGTCCGGGTTCGAGGTTGAGGCGCTCTGTGTGCCTCCTGTCTACTTGGCTTCTGCTATGGATGTCCTGCGGTCTTCTCTAACTTGCTCCTCTTCTTACTCGTCAATACCCGCTCAAACTCCAAGTCTCTCTCCACGAGCTGCGCCCTCTCTACAGCATCCATCAAGTTGTCAACTTAAATGGCGCCACAATTTTTCTTATCTCCACCTTCAAGCCCTCAACAAAACGGTCTGCTTTGGACTGCTCATCCATGACCAAGGTAGGAGCAAATCTAGCTAACTTAGTAAATCTCTGCTCGTACTCTGTGACTGTCATAGCCCTCGGCTTCAGGTCAACGAACTCTGACTGCAGCTGCCTCTTCCTTGTCGTAGAGAAAAACTTATTGTAGAACCTTGTCTTGAAATCCTCCCAAGTCATGATCATCTGATCAATGGTGGGGTCACTCACAATCATCTCCCACCAATGGTAGGCTGGCCCTACTAACTGATGCACTGCTAGTGCCACTCTCCTAGGCCCAGATGCCCCCATAGCGTCTAGGTGCTTGTTCATCTCTGTGAACCACCTATCAGCTATCGTATAATCACCAGTCCCCTCAAAAGTACTGGGACGTAGCTTCTGGAACTCCACCAATAAGTCCTTCTGCTTCCTATCAAATCCAACAGATCTATTCTGTGGTACTACCCCTGTGGAAGTGGACCCCTGATGGACCTGAGGCTGAGCCTGTGTCCATGGTTCTGTCGATAACTGTGGCTGCACCTGTGGCTGTATCGGTACTGATGGTTGTGGTGATGTTGATGGCGGTGGTGATGTTGATGGCTGTTGGTTCCTCATAGCTTACTCTACTACCCTCTGCATCATCTCGGTGATGGCCTCTGGCGTCAGTGTAACCACTACCGACGCCGATGTCACACGAGTGCCCTCGTCACTATGCCTCGTCTCGGCTCCATCCCTGCTTCTGGCCGCACCTCTCCTGGGTCTACCTCGACCTCTAGGCATTATCTATAAGTCAAAGATTCGTTTCAGTATCCAATAATTCATCAATATTAAATCAAAATTTTGACAATTTACATCAGATGAAACTATAGTTTCCACTTTAACTCAGAGTTCGATTCCTTTTCCCAAAACTTTGGATACTGTGACCTGTGACAACAACCAGTCATTCTTCACAACTTGCCTATACCCTTTCGCATTTATCGTGCTATTGTGGCTCTAAATTCAAGTTTCTAAGTTTTCGATTTGTTTCAGTGGTCTAAGAGTTTATGCTTCTAAGTCATTAGCAATACATTTGTTTCTGGGTACAGGAATTTGTGTATCAATACTCAAAATAATCATACTACATATATACATACGAGCACACAACAAACAATCAAACAATGCACATTGGCATAATGGAACCCAACAATTCCATTACGGCTAATATAATTTTGCCAAATCCTGGTCTTTAAGGATGACGCAAGACCCACCGTACGCGACCGTCCCATACCAATAGAATACAGTGCGTTCAAGTTCTTTCAAAGAGTCCGTTCATTGCCCATTACAATTTTGCGAGTGTCTCGCTCCTTAAGGCTGACGCAAGACCCACCATACGCGACCGTCCCATACCAGTAGAATACAGTGCGTACAAGTTCTGCCTAAGAATCGATCACTCACCGTACATAGTCCATCATTCACCGAGTCCAGGATTCCTCCATACCCTTAAACCCCTATGCGTCCCATACCACATAGAGATCAAGGATACAGGATCATCCCGCTCTCGTGTCCTGACAAATTAAGTGTTTGTTTCACACGTTTTTTTAGTCTCTAGCTTATGTCCTAAAAACTTTTATTTACTTTTATGATCCACTGTACCTCCCTGGCAACACCTAGTAGATGAATTATACTTATTTAAACCACTTTTCGAAAGTCAAATCTAGTAGAAATTCTTTTCTAGTGAAAATCAAATCCGGTGAAATTTTCATGTCAAAATTTTTGTTCTTACCCAAAGCATCTAAGCCTAGCCTAGTATATCTGACTGAGCTCTAATACCAGCTTTGTGACACCCCAACTCGTGGTGACCGTCTCTGTCTCTGTTGCGACGTTCCGTTGCGAAGCTGCATGCGGAGACAGCAGGCGCCCATTCGTTCGTTCGGCGGGAGACGCTGGGTCATCCGTTCGTTCGCCGAGAGCCGGATGCCACGTGGTTCGATATCCTTGCTCATTCAATCTCAAGTTTCATACCTTTCTATTAAACAAGTTATCAAGAGAAAATTTAAAATATACAATGGCCATCAAAATAATGGTTCCATTCAGTAGACGTGAAATTCATTAAAAGTACATGCAGCGGAATTCAATTCGTTCACAAATCCATAGTGAAATCATTTTTGACCAAGTGAAGTGCTTCGCAGCGGAATAACATTTCAAATTTCATTTTCAAAGCAGGGTATGAAGATAAAACATAGCCCAATGGGCCTAAGTTCCAAAATATTTAATTTACATGTGAAACAGTTCAAGATAAAAGAGGGCACATGCCCAGTTCAATTTAAACACCAAAATATTATTTACAGCAAAAAGGTACAACAGTAAATTCAAAGAAAACTGTAAAAAAAATTGTGACATCCTCCCAGCGAGGTCACTACCCAAAAAGACAGCCCGTGTGCTGGCCAACTCCTGCGGTGTCAATGATCACTTGTAATAGAAAATGGGGGTGAGCTCGAGAGCCTAGTGGATCATCCCTATACATCGCTAGCATTAAACAAACCAGAATACAAAACATGCAATCGCTTTCATTACATTAGGCGTTTCACACAATTTCTTGTTTTGTTATCATCTAAGACCAAAAGAGTCCATAACCCTCAGTATCCCCTGTGTGGTCCGGGAGCGAATCCGGGAGTAACGCCCGAGGGCCGGTTACCTTCAGGACCACAATACACGATCAGCTGTCGCAGTTAGCTCGAGTAGGGACACCCACGATGACACCCTAAGGCCGGTCATCGTGCCAGTACGTGGATTTATTATTAATCTTAATTTAATGTTCTTTAGTCATACATGTCATTCCAAGTCATATGTGATCATCAATGAACCATTTACAGTAAATCAAAATAGACGTGTTCAGCCATTCATGGAAATCATCTCATAGAAATCTCTATCTAGCATGTTATGGCACAAGCAACCACACATCAAGGATATACACCAAGTCAAACCCAACCAAAGTAAATCAAGCAAGCCCTAGCATGCTTCTAAACAAATCTTAAACTAACAAACATCATGTTAAGCATTCAAAATTTGGATAAGGCTAGGGAGTAAGAAAATCACACCCACCTTTGTACTCCTCAAGCTTTCACCTTGCTCCTCACTGTGCACGCCTCAGATTATTAGTCTATAGGGTTGTTAAACAATGTACATGTGTGAGTCTAAGGCATTCATGGCACAACCAAAACCCTAAAGTTTGTGTTCTTGGTGCATGTGCTTCAAATGCACCCAAAATCAGTACAAAACGAGAGACACTAGTGCATGTCGCATTACCGCGGCAATGCTTCGCATTGTCGCGGTCGCCGAGGTTGGCGACATGGGCTTAGCACACCAATGCTAGGTCATTAAGTTTAAAACACACATTAACTCAATGAAAAACGATTTACACTTGAAGAAAGTGATTTAAAGAGCTAAGAAAACAAGATCTCAAGAGGGTTTCGAGATTTACCTTAGCACAAAACCCTTTCCAAGCTTGTCTCAACCCGAATCCACCCTTGTTAATGTTGCTCTTGGCGGATCTGAGCTTGAAAACAACAGAGAATGGTTTGAAGGAGCTCAAACCACCCTTAGAACTCAATAAAACACTTAAGAAATGAAGTAAACAAGTTAGATGAGAGTTAGAGAGAAAAATCAGTGGTTTGCGGTGGAAAAATCCAGATCTAGGGTCTTTTTGCACATGTTCGTTTATATAGAAATCAACGAATGACCGCGGTCACTGTGCAACTACCGCGGTCACTGAGATACGGACTGTGGTCACCAGTACACACTTTCCTATTCGTTTCTGGGTTTCTATCGCGATGACCGGGGTCACTGTAGGACCAACCGCAGTTACTAGAATGATGTATTTCCCTTCGTTTTTTGGGTTTTTCCTGCAATGGCCGCTATCACTATAGGACCGACTGCGGTCACCAGAATGAAATTTTGGTGTTTTGGTGTCTTTCTTCACCATTTCTCGTGCTTCTCGGATTGGTATCACTCTTACACTTATTTAGACTTATAATACATGGTTTTCGAGTATTTTGGCCATTTTGATTCTTTTATTAAGTTTGTTATTCCACTTTATCCGTTCCTAATGACGTGGAAATCTCATAGACTTTCAGGGTATTACAAGCTACCCCCCTTAAAAAGAATTTCGTCCTCGAAATTCAAAATAATGGATTGTCTATGTGATGTTGTCCCATCAGGTGTGTCTAGTGAAGAGGCTTGGGTACTTCGTACGCATTTCACTTTCTAATTCCCAGGTTGCCTCTTCCAAACCATGGTGTCTCCACAACACCTTGACCAAAGGGATATCCTTGGTCCTAAGACTCTGTACCTTACAGTTTAGTATTCTGACTGCTGGTTCCTCGTAAGTCGCATTGTCTTGTAGTACAATCTCCTCCCAATGTATGATGTGAGAGGGATCTGGCTCGTACTTCCGCAACATCGATACATGGAATACGTTATGAATCGAGGACATTCGATTTGGTATGTCCAGTTCATAGGCGCATTCACTGACCCGTTTAAGTATCTCAAATGGGTCGATGAATCTCGGTGCTAACTTCTCCTTGACTCCAAACCGTTTGATTCCCTTTTGTGGGCTGATCTTTAGGAAAACTTTGTCATCTAACCGGAATTCCAAAGGTCATCTTCTTTTGTCTGCGTAGTTCTTCTGCCTATTCTGAGCCGCAGCTAGTCTCTTCTAAATCTTTTTTACTTGAGCATTCATTTCCTCTACCAACTCTGGTCCTGTGAGGACCTGATCCTCAAAGTTTGCCCAACAATACTGTGATCTGCAGGGTCTGCCATAGAGTGCTTCATATGGAGCCATTCGTATGCTCGCCTAATAACTGTTGTTATAAGCAAACTCTCCCAAATGTAGGTACTTGCTCCAATTGCCCTTAAAATCAAGTACACACGCTCTCAGCATATCCTCCAATATCTGGATGACCCTCTCGGACTGCCAATCTATCTGTGGGTGAAATGCTATGCTCATAGTGAGTATGCTTCCCAACTCTTTCTGGAGGCTTTGCCAGAATTGAGATGTGAATCTAGAATCTCTGTTTGACACAATAGTCTTGGGAACACCATGCAGTCTCACAATCTCTCTAACATACAATTCACCAAGCTTTCCAACTAAATCTGTAGATCGAATGGGTAGAAAATGGGCTACCTTTGTTAGTCGATCCACAATTACCCATACAGTGTTTTCGCCTTTCTGATTTCAAGGCAGGCCGCTAACGAAGTCCATTATGATATTGTCCCACTTCCATTCGGGAATTGGAAGCGATTGCAATAGCCCTAACGGCTTTTTGTGTTCGGCCTTCACTTGTTGGCATGTTAGACACCTAGAGACATATTTGGCTATGTCCTTCTTCATACCTCTCCACCAGTAGGTATTCTTGAGGTATTGCTACATCTTATCACCTCTTGGATGCATTGTGTACTTAGTCTGATGAGCTTCGTCTAGGATGGTTTTCCTACTCTGCCCGCTACTCGGCACATAGACTCTATCTCCAAGTTTCAAAGTACCCTCTGCATCCAATTTGAAGTCTGTATGCTTGCCTTACTTGACACCTTCTATCAAATCAGCAATCCACTTATCACTTCGTTGCTCATCCCTGATTTGATGTAGGAGGTCTGGTTGACAAGTCATAGCATACAAGTACACTCGTTCCTCATCTGAAACTATCCCCAAGTTATACTCACTGATCAACTGATACATTTTCCCTTTTTCCTCATCCTTCTTGTTGAATTTTCTACTAAATGCATCGGCCACCAAATTGGCCTTGCCCGGATGGTATTACAGCTGAAAATCATAGTCATTCAAGAATTCTATCCATCTCTGCTGTCGAAGATTTGATTCCTTCTGGGTATAAATGTACTTCAGACTCTTATGGTCAGAGAATAGATCAAAAGTCTCCCCATAGAGGTAATGTCTCCAGATCTTCATTCGGCGGGAAACGCCGAGTCATCCGTTCGTTCGCCGAGAGCCAGAGGCCACGTGGTTCGATTTCCTTGCTCATTCAATCTCAAGTTTCATACCTTTCTATTAAACATGTTATCAAGAGAAAATTTAAAATATACAATGGCCATCAAAATAATGGTTCTATTCAGTAGACGTAAAATTCATTAAAAGTACATGCAGTGGAATTCAATTCGTTCACAAATCCACAGTGAAATCATTTTTGACCAAGTGAAGTGCTTCGCAGCAAAATAACATTTCAAATTTCATTTTCAAAGCAGGGTATGAAGATAAAACATAGCCCAATGGGCCTAGGTTCCAAAATATTTAATTTACATGTGAAATAGTTCAAGATAAAAGAGGGTACATGCCCAGTTCAATTTAAACACCAAAATATTATTTACAGCAAAATGGTACAATGGTAAACTCAAAGAAAACTGTAAAAAAAAACTGTGACAACCTCCCAGCGAGGTCACTACCCAACTCCTGCGGTGTCAATGATCATCTGTAATAGAAAATGGGGGTGAGCTCGAGAACCCAGTACATCATCCCTATACATTGCTAGCATTATACAAACCAAAATACAAAACATGCAATCGCTTTTATTACATTAGGCGTTTCACACAATTTCTTGTTTTGTTATCATCTAAGACCGAAAGAGTCCATAACCCTCGGTATCTCCTGTGTGGTCCGGGAGCGAATCCAGGGGTAATGCCTGAGGGTTGGTTACCTTCGAGACCACAATCTAAGGATGGAAGTCCGCAGTCACTCTCCGTCCGAAGACACGATCAGCTGTCGCAGTCAGCTCGGGTAGGGACACCCACGATGACACCCTAAGGTCGGTCGCCGTGCTAGTACGTGGATTTATTAATCTTAATTTAATGTTCTTTAGTCATACATGTCATTCCAAGTCATATGTGATCATCAATGAACCATTTACAGTAAATCAAAATAGACGTGTTCAGCCATTCATGGAAATCATCTCATAGAAATCTCTATCTAGCATGTTATGGCACAAGCAATCATACATCAAGGATATACACCAAGTCAAACCCAACCAAGGTAAATCAAGCAAGTCCTAGCATGCTTCTAAACAAATCTTAAAATAACAAACATCATGTTAAGCATTCAAAATTTGGATAAGGCTAGGGAGTAAGAAAATCACACCCACATTTGTACTCCTCAAGCTTGCGCCTGGCTCCTCGCCGTGCATGCCTCAGATTATTAGTTTAGGGTTGTTAAACAATGTACATGTGTGAGTCTAAGGCATTCATGGCAAAACCAAAACCCTAAAGTTTGTGTTTTTGGCACATGTGTTTCAAATGCACCCAAAATCAGTAAAAACCGAGAGACACTAGTACATGTCGCATTACCGCGGCAATGCTTCGAATTGTCGCATTACTGCGACAATGCTTTGCATTGTCGCAATCGCCAGGGTCGGCAACATGGGCTTAGCACATCAATGCTAGGTCACTAAGTTTAAAACACACATTAACTCAACAAAAAATGGTTTACACTTGAGGAAAGTGATTTAAAGAGCTAAGAAAACAAGATCTCAAGAGGATTTCGAGATTTACCTCAGCACAAAACCCTTTCCAAGCTTGTCTCAGTCGGAATCCACCCTTGTTGATGTTGCTCTTGGCGGATCTAAGCTTGAAAACGGTAGAGAATGGTTTGTAAGAGCTCAAACCACCCTTAGAACTCAATAGAACACTTAAGAAATGAAGTAAACAAGTTAGATGAGAGTTAGAGAGAAAAATCAGTGGTTTGCGGCAGAAAAATCCAGATCTAGGGTTTTTTTGCGCATGTTCGTTTATATAGAAATCAACGAATGACCGCAGTCACTGTAGCATGACCGCGGTTACTGTAGCATGACCGCGGTCACTGTAGCATGACCGCGGTCACTGTGCAACTACCGCGGTCACTGAGATACGAACCGCGATCACCAGTACACACTTCCCTGTTCGTTTCTGGGTTTCTATCACGATGACCGCGGTCACTGTAGGACTGACCGCGGTCACCAGAATGATGTATTTCCCTTCGTTTTCTGGGTTTTTCCTGCAATAACCGCGATTACTATAGGACTGACCGCAGTCACCAAAATGAAATTTTGGTGTTTTGGTGTCTTTCTTCGCCATTTCTCATGCTTCTCGGATTGGTATGACTCTTACACTTATTTAGACTTATAATACATGGTTTTTTGGTATCTTGGCCATTTTGATTCTTTTATTAAGTTTGTTATTCCACTTTATCCGTTCCTAATGACGTGGAAATCTCATATACTTTCAGGGTATTACAAGGTTCCAGAAAGGTATAAAGATCTGACTTTGAGCTTTTGTATATATGATTTGCTACACTTACAAATATGTCATGATTGTTAGAGTTTTAAGACTTAGAACAATTTCTTGTGTTTTTTAAAATACAGTAGAGAAATTGGTGGAAAGATAGGCATGGTTTTAGCATTGCATGTTATTGATTCGAAGTATTTTTGATTAATGAATGTGTTATAATCTATATACTGCAATTAGACACAAGAAATGACCCATGAAATTGTAGTTTAATGGGGAAATAAATACTAGAAAGATAGTAGAAATGATGAACCCAAAAATTTCCTATAATCTGGCTGAAAATTCTGAGATGAAATTAACTAACCAAACCTTGATAGATTGAGCTGAAATTTGGTGGAGAGATCCCTAAGTGTCTCTAGAAGTTGCCTACCAAATTTCAGAGTATTCTTATATGGATAGATAGGTCAATTCAGGCAAACAATCACTGCTTGTCACAGGGTATACGAGATCTATACAGTCTCTGTCATTATACCTAGAAACCCTAGTAAAATGCAAAATTCTGGGGAAGCTTTAGGAAGTTTAGAACAGTTCTGCAAAGTTTGGCTCAAATTCGATGTATGGATTACCCACAAAAAAATCGAGAAAATGGTCGCGCAGATGGGGCCATAAGCTAATGTTGTGCCTAAGTGATGAAAATTGGGAATGTTGACCCATTTTGGCCCAATTGACTCCATGAAGACTAGAATTGACCATTTATGACTCTGGTGACTAGCTAGGTCAGCAAGTGATAGGTTGATTAGGGTTGACCAAGATTGACCAAGGTCAATCAAATTGACTTAGCAACTAAGGGAAGTTGAACTAACATAGATGGACTACCCTTGACTAGGTCAATCTATTGATTGACCAATAATGTAGAGTTAGAGTGTGCCAAGTCCCATGTTAATATTAAGAAGTTACGTCGATTTTGCAAGACCAAGTACTAGCGAGACGCGACCGGTCTCGAGAGGAGCACTGGGAGCGGATCATCCCTATGAGTAGTGTTTTCTAACTTATTTCTTAAAGCTTGTTGTTCTTCGTATTATGAAAATGATATTCCATATTGTGATGAATCTGCATCCTTTGAATGAGTTTTAAATGAAAAGTGCATCGAGTCTCTCGAGGTCCGAGGGTACAAGGTTAGGGCGAGTTGTGTCAATCTCTCATATGACCTCAATAGTGACCACCTAGCACAAAGTGCCCATTGAGGGGGTTCTGTAGGCCTACGAGATGGCAACGACAATAAGTCCTAATCGGGCTGTCACAATATGGCAATGGCAATAAGTCCTGATTGGGTTGTTACAATTGATGGCAACAACAATAAGTCCTAAATCGAGTCGACACGATATGCCTAACTGCCTGTAACCCGCTTGAGTAGATTTTTAGTCATCTTGGGGGCTAGTGAAAGCCTCGACGAATGTTTTCACTATTTTAATTATTTTTAAATGAAGGTGCACGATTGCATTATAGTTTTAAAATGAATTCACTGTTACATTCACTCGCATAATGCTATTGTTCATGCATTCATGGCACGTATTTTATTGTGGAATGTTTGTTTGAAGTTATGAATTAGACTGCATTACTCATTGAGCCGCTGTGGACAATTAGGCCCACTACTCTAACTTTTCAGGTCCTTCAACGATAGATAAGGCTAAGGGAGTGGTCATCGCCTAGAGCAACACTCTCTCTTTTGTTTTGGTAGGTTTTCTTTGTATTTTTTGTGGTTTTGTTTTGAGGGTTAGAAACTATATATAGAGGTGAAGAAAGGTTTGTATATAAGGGATTAGTCACTCCCGTTGCTACACATGTTTTAATGACCCATTTTGGTAAATATCAAATTTTGTTGGTATTCATGTGTTAAATTTCTTCTGCATTCCCTATGATTACTATGATAGTATGTAGTGTGGTGTTGAAAGATGAGGCTTAACAATGTCTTGGCAAGCTCAGCTTGTGGGCAGGGTTGTCGGGACACTGTGCCAGTCAGTTCGTTCTTCGCCCTAGGGAAGGGGTCTCGACAAATATAGTTAATAGAACACATATAATTAACATGTGTAAAACAAATTAATAAATGTAATTATAATATGCATATTTAAATTTGACAATTAATATCAATGGAAAATATTATAAAATATGCTTACATAATAATCATGTGAATATTAATGTATTATACATATAACATAAAATTAAACATTCTAAAATTCATATTTTAAAACATTTGCTTTAAATATGCATTTTAAATCCTTTAGAGATTTTCATATAAATAATCATCAATTGATCTATTTTTCTTTGAATATTTTCATAAAATATTCATTGGTGTCTAAGACATCATGCACTATCAATTGTTGAGATTAAAGTTTTTTTTCATTTACCAATGAGTTTAAATTGTTTATTTTCAATGTGGACATTATTCCATAAGTTATTGTGCGAGATGCTTATTTTCTAAAATATTAATAATATTTTCAAATATTATAAGTATCATGAACACTATTAAATTTTTAAAAATATTTAATGTATATATTGAATCAATGATATTCACTCACCTGCAAGACATAGTTGTGTCATTTTATAAATATTTATAATAAATTTACTTGCTTGAGAGAATATCTAATTTTGCAATTTATATCTCTTCAATAGATTTTTATGTCTCAGGATACTTACGTCCTTAATTTATTTCATTCGATAAAATATTTAATTCTCAATTTACACATGTAATACCATCGAAATTTAAAAAACTCTTGAAATAAATCGTGACAATCCTCTAGTTTGTAACCATGTTGTATCGCTATCAATTACATATTTTGCATATATATTAATGAAAGTTTGAAGGAAAAATCAAAGTTATTATATTACATACTTCATAAAATACTAAAACATTGTAATTAAGTCAAAAAATGTTAAATTTTAAAATATTAGAAATTTTGTAATAAATTTACCATCAAATATATTGCGAAGTTGCAAAGAGTCGAACACAATTGACTACGCTTGAATCAAGGTTCAACATTAAGCACACAAAATGAGGCAATTTGTAGGTTTCGTGAATATATGGATTTGGGCCAATGATTTTGTGATTGGCAAGCAAGCCCACATGGGCCTTCATGTGTTAGCACTGTACATAAGTTCAAGACCTACTAAGTGACAATATTAGCCATCAAAATCTCATGCAGATTAATTTTAAAAAAATAATAAAAAAATATTTCCATCTTTTTTCTCTTAGTGTTGTAGGAAATTCTCCACTAAAGAGAAAGAAAGAGCTTGAGGTGTCTTTTTCAGAGTGTTATTTCAAGAGTGTTACAATTGAGAAACAGAAGGCCAAGGTTGAGTTGTTCAACATAATTTGAGCTCAAGCTCTATACAAATTTATTTAAAAAAGCAAATAAAATTTCCATCCTTTTTCTCTTAATGTTGCGAGCAATTCTCCATTGAAGAGAGAGAAAGAATTTAAAAGTCTTATTTAGAGTGTTACAAGAGAGAAAAAGAAAGGCAAGGTTGAGTTGTTCAACATAGTTTGAACTCAACATCATTAAAGGTGGTTCAAGGCCATGAAATGGATATGATTTCCAACCTTGTATAAGTTCAATCTTGAGGTAAATCACTTGATCTAAGCCTTTCCCATGTTGATTTAGTTTATTTTAATTGATGACTAGGATGAGAAATTACCAAGGTATGTGCATGAGTTGGTAAATTTATTGAACGTTCATTCATTACGTAGTGATTTATATGCCTTAGTTCCAAACTAGCCTTGTTTGAAAATTTATGATGTATGCTTAGTTTACAAGTAGATTAAGTTTTAGATAGGATTATGTGATGAATCCCTTCTCATTTGAATGAAAAATAAAGCTATCTTGCTAGATATTTATGGGGCTTTAAGTTGCATGGACTATACATAAGTATATAATTATTATGTTTTGCCTTAAATTGTGACCATGCTATGTGGAATGCTATGGAATTCATTTTGAACATACGCATGTAACATGGGTTTATTTGTTGGCATTAAAATAGAAATATCATAGTTGAACTCAATGTATTAGTGATTAAATTATGAGAAAAATAATACATGACTAGGGTTCAAACAATTGGAATTTTTAGTGTTCTAATCACATATGTGTATGTCCTATTTTTGGGGTGGATTAAAGTGTTCATATAGACTTAAAATTTGGTGGACATTTATTGTGACACTTAGAATGTTTGTGTTAGAATTTCGTCCCAAAACAATAATGATAAATAGGGCAAATTGATGAAAAAGTGACTGTTTGTCATTGTGCTTGGATCCAAGAACTGAAACTTGTTAATGGAGTTAGAAAATATCAAAATGACCTCAGAAAAATCTGAAACAATATTTTGAGTTTAATATAAGGGGTCTAGGTCTAGAATGGATTTGGAAAGTTTTTCAAAAATTTAATGAATGGGTTGATCATAAAAAAAAAAAAACCAATAGTTTCACTGCAAAATGTCACTAAAAATATTATTCAAAAAATTATGAATATTTTAAAATGTTTATTATAGCTCCATAGAATTTGGAATCAATCGAACTTAGATAATCTTACAGCTTAACCACAAAAAATTAGATAATCTTAATATGAGGTAATCTTTTCTTTGAAGAAAACTATATCAGAATGAATATTAAAAATGGCACCAAATAAACTCAACTAACTCAAAGAAAAATTCTAGGAACTCTTGCATATATCATTATTTACTGCATAAAATTTGTTGGGAATCGAATGTGCAGTTCTGTTGCAAGAAAATGGACAATTATGTTGGTCTAGATACCATTTTTTATTGATTTTGATACAATTTTGAGTATAGTTGGCTAGGTTTAATCAAGAATCGATCAACCTTGACTACTAACCTATCCATTTCAGCATTGGTCTAAGTTTGACCATTCACCCTTTTAACGTAGAGTTGACCCTTTCACTTAAAAATTGATTATTGACCAAGTGAATGAAATGTTGACTAAATATTGATCGAATTGATGTAGTTGACTTGAGATTTACTGTAGTTGAGCAAATATCAAAGGGACTACCGTAGAGTTAGGTTGATAACAATAAAATATAACTAATTGAAATCCCCATAAAAAATACAAAAGAATTAGCATGATATGTGTAACGACCCATATTTTTGGACATTGAGTCAACGGAGTCGACATATTTTTTTTGTATTAATTAATGAATTATAAATAAGAAATACATGATTTTACCAAAATACGTTATTTTTATTGGCAATGGTATTAATCAATGTGTGTAGTAATGGGGAAATAAAAATAAATAAATGATGGTAATAATAATAATACAAATGCATTAATTAATGAGTTGCTTAAGAAAAATAAATAAATAATAAATAAATAATGATAATGATAAAATACATATTTAATGGGGGCTTAGTGTTGGGATCACTACAAGTATACAAGATCACAATAGTAATATACTCGATAAATACCGAATTATCGTCCCTTGGGAATGGTTTGTGGTTAATATCTTAAATTTCAATTTAATTTTAATCTCAATTTTATTAAGGCTTAAAACCAAATTAAATATTAAAAACTTAAATTAAATTTAAAATCAAATTGAAAACAAGTGAATATTAAAGTGGAAAATATATGAATTAAAATTCTAGGATAGTAAAATATCATATATTCAATTTTAATATTTATTTTAATTAATCTAAATTTTGTCCAGTAGGTTATAGCAGAAATAATCAAAACCCTCTCCCAATGCGCCTTGATCTTATCAGTCAAATTGCTTAATGCCCCCTCCGGAGGTGTACAGTCAATAAACTAATGCATTAAAAATATTAATCACATGCAACCTTCTACATAATTAACAACCTCCCGGTCAATTAATTCAAATATGTTTATATTTGATTATCCAATTATTGAACCTCTCTTCTAAGTTAATTCAACAATCTGAAATCAATTTATAAGTGGTCAATCAATAAAAAAGTATTAAGAACACAAAAAATAAAATAGTACTTCAAAATAGATTAATCAAGATAAAAATCAAAAGTTCCTACAATTTAAATTACATTCTAAAAATAAAAACACTTAGCCGGACATATTTAATAAAGTATCAAACAAAGAATTAAATAAAATAAAATTCATACTATATGTTCTTGATCTTCAGTTTTCTTGTTGTTCTTCTAATCCTTCTTTTGCTTCTTCTTATTTTCTGCTAGCCATCACAATAGTTCTTGAATTCTCCAATAATGAATCACCTCCTGATCTCCTTGAAACAAACTCTATTTATAATGTTAAAAACCCTAATTGTAAAGAAATAAGAACTCTAATTGCTTCTTTTTCTTTCTTTGTCTTTTTCTTGTTTTCAATTTGCCATTACAATTTCATTTTATTACCTTATCTGCCATTCTTCATTCCCTATGCACCAATTTCATTTTGTTCTTGTCTTCTTCGAATTACAATCTACCCATGCTTTATCTTTTATTTGCATATTTTGCCATTCTTCTTTCCTCCATTTTATCCGTGTTTTGTCCTGTTATTACATGGCTGCCATTTTCTCCATTCTGTTCATGGGCTTCGCTAAATGGGCCTTGGATAATGTTAGGCCCGAGTTTTGCTTTAGGCTTTCGAATGGGCCATGAGCAGTATGTCATAATACATATTTCTAGCTATTTTAAACCTGCAAATATATTTGATAATCCTTTCTCGGACATTAAATAAAAAATATAAATAAATATATAAGAAAAAACTATATTAAAATATTCTAAATGCATAAATAATATGTAATATAAATATAATTGATCATGCATTTAATTATGGATAATTATGTCATATTTTCTACCTAAACTCATGCAAAACATATGTAATATATATATATATATATATATATATATATATAATAATGTTAGTATGCAATGCAATAAACAAATACCCCCAAACTTAGACTATTGTTCATCCCCGAACAATGACTCTAATCTAAACTGACATGCCATACCATATAAAGTTAAATTCTTTTTCACTCATCATTGTAACATCAATCTTCCATTCCTATAGTTTATGACTTATAAAGACTTCCTTAGGATCATTCAGGTTGTTTAGATTTTCAGTTCATCCTCTATTCTTTCTCAACTTCACCCTTTCATCTGTTAGTATCTCAATCCTCCTAGACTTTGTAGGTGATTTGTAGGCACCAGCCCACTCATAAAAATCTTTTCCTAATACCTAAGTACACAGACCCTCTCAATTCTCTCCTCTTTTTATCTTCTACTTAAGTCAAACTATAGTCAAGATCAATGATCTTTCTTTTAGGTTGTAACGTGTTCTGGTTCAAGGTACAAGTGTAATAGGAATTTAAATCTGACTTTAGTGTATACTAATAGCAATAATAACAACCTATTTTGTTTGATTTTTTTTCTATATAGCTTGATCCTTTCTTTTCAAGCTTTTGTATTTCTCATTCATGCTCACAACTTTGTCCACATAGCTCCCCTAAACTTTTTTCATCACGTGCACTCTAAATTGTATTCACATGTACACTCATACAAAACTAGAAAGTTTAGCTATCATTGACAATACTAAAATAATAATGAAATAAGTATAACTATTTTTTCATTTTTTTTTCATTTTTCTCTTTTTTTCTTTTCTTTTTCTTTTTTTTTTCTTTTCTTTTTCTTTTTTTTTCATTTTTTTTACTAAACAAAATAAAAGTTGAAACAAAAACTGAAAACATATGTATTTAAATGTTAGCATCCCCTCCTTACATTATCAAAATAAGTAGCATTAAAACTATGAGTGCACACAAATAGGTCCAACAAAGATATTAATAAAAGGATAGAGTGTTTTTATATAAATAATGTTTAGATTCATAACAAGAAAACAAGCTATAAGGCTCAAAATTGGCTACAAAGGATTATAAATGCTGGGACCAGCCTTTAGGCTATGACTCAAACAATGATAGCCTACTTCATTTCCCTCCTATAGTCATTCCTAAGCAGTGTTCAAGATAGATTTGATTATTTTAAGAGTTTGTGAAAAATTCTCTCCATTTGTGGTTTGGTTTCTACTTCTCACTTTCCTCAGTTTTCAGATTCTTAATCTACTTAAAAATACAAAGATCTGTCAAGGTCAAATTTCAGACAAACCAAACACACAGACTGTTTGAAAGTACCCTAGTTCTTTGTCTCATCACATAGAAGAATTTTCAATTTCATAGGTTACTCAGTGAAAATTTTCAAAAAATATGGCATGGATCTAGCCTAAGTGACATCTATATGATCTATATGCTCATGTCCTAACTAATGTAATCATGTATTAACACTAAATAAATAATTCTAATATCTAAATGTCATGAGAGAATTTCGATAGGTATGTATGTGATATGCTCATAAATATATGCAGTTTAGAAGCATTAATGCACACAAAATATATAAATATAAAGGAAAATTAAACCTGAAATGAAAAGAAGAATTTCGTCAATGCACACCTCCAAATTTAAATTGTGCCTTGTCCTCAAGAGCACACTTTACTTTAACGCTGACAGGGAGGATAATATGCTAAAACACAAATATCCGCACACATAAACCTGCATGTGGCAAAAAGAAGACAAGTATCAGAGAATAATTAACTAAAATGCATGAATTTTTTTAATTTTTTAATAAACTACCATGCATGCATACCAAAAAAAAAAATTAAATCCTATCCAAATAACTGAAAATAAAAGAAAAATAAAACTAGTGGGTTGTCTTCCACTTAGCGCTATGTTTAACGTCGTTAGCTCGACGTGGATACAAAATATTAATCTTTCAGCTTCATAATATCCGCATTTCGCTAGGATTCACTATAAAAGATCTTCAATCTTTGACCATTGGCTTTAAAACAATGCCCATCTACTAAGTTTTGCAATTCTACAGCTTCGTAAGGAAAAACCTGTGTGACAAGAAATGGGCCAGACCAACGAGACTTAAGCTTCCCAGGGAATAACCGCAAGCGTGAGTTAAACAAGAGAACTTATTGGCCAGGTTGAAATTCTTTCTTTTCGATCATCTGATCATGCCATTTCTTGGTTCTTTCTTTATAGATACAATTATTCTCAAAAGCGTCTCGCCTGAATTCATCTAACTCCATAATTTATAGTAATTTATTCTCACCACATGCTTGAAAATCATAGTTTAACTTTCTCACTACCTAATAAGAACGGTGCTCCAGCTCACATGGTAGATGACATGATTTTCCATACACGAGCTAATAAGGGGACATGCCAATAGGAGTCTTAAATGCCATCCTGTACCCCCATAGTGCATCATCATGTTTAACTGCCCAATCCTTACGATTTGTGCCCACTGTCTTCTAAAGGATAGTTTTAATCTCGCAATTCAAAACCTTAACTTGGCCATTAGTTTGAGGATGATAAGGCAAAACTACTTTGTGTTGCACAACATTTTTAGTAAGGAGGTTATTAAATAAGTGGTTACAGAAGTGCATACCTTCATCGCTCACAATAGCTCTAGGTGTGCCAAATCTCTAGAAGATGTTGCGAGCCAAGAATTTGAGAACTACGCGAGCGTGATCCTTTGTTGTAGCTATAACTTCTACCCATTTTGAGACATAATCGATAGCCAATTATATATATTGCTTCCCATCAGATGGTGGAAAGGGTCCCATGAAATCAATGCCCCATACGTCAAATAATTCAGCTTCTACAAAGGCATTCAAAGGCATCTCATTTTTTTTTTGATATATTACCTTGTTTTTGGAATGCTTTACATGTCTTCACAAATTGATAAACATCTTTAAGCATGGTGGGCCAATAAAACCCATTCTCAAGAACACGCCGGGCAATCCTATACTGACTGTAATGGTCGCTGTATGGAAAGGAATGACAATCATAAAGAACTTTCTGAATCTCCTCTTCAGGGATGCAACGACAAATAATTTTATCAGCACATCGATGGTAGAGAAAAGGATTATCCCATAAATAGAACTTGGCTTCATGTGTGAAGCGCTTAAGTTGAACACTTGATAGATCTGGAGGGGTTTTACCTGTAGCTCTGTAATTAGCAAAATTTGCATACCATGGTGATTGGTTTAGAATAGTTAGAAGCTGCTCATCAGGAAATATTTCAACAATCTACACGGGATCATCAGCCTGGGTTCTAGGTAGACGAGATAGGTGATCAGCTACCACATTGTCTGTACCCTTTTTATTTATTATTTCAATATCAAACTCTTGAAGTAGAAGGATCCATCTAATAAGATGAGGTTTTGCATCCTTCTTAGTAAAGAGTTGCTGAACTGCGGCATGATCTGTGAAAACCTTGACATGGGAACCCGCAATATAAGCATGAAACTTGTCACATGCAAAGACAACAACGAACAACTCTTTTTTAGTAGTAATGTAGTTCTTTTGTGCATCATCTAGCGTTTTGCTTGCATAATAGATAGCTCTGAAAATCCAGTCACGTCTTTGCCACAACATAGCACCAACAACATAGTCATTGGCATCGCACATAATTTCGAAGGGCTCTCCCCAAACTGGAGTAGATAGAATAGGAGCTGATGTCAGTGCTTGTTTCAATGTAGTGAATGCCTCTAGGTACTCAGCATTAAAGTTGAATTCAGCTTCCTTCTCAAGTAGATTGCAAAGAGGGCAAATGATCTGAGAGAAATTCTTAATAAAACAGCAATAGAACCCCATATGCCCCAAGAAACTGTGCACTTCTCAAACAGATGTCCCAAGACAATGCCCTCACGAACCATGAAGTGACATTTTTCCCAATTAAGCACCAGGTTCTTCTCTTTACAATGGGAGAGGACTTTTTCTAAATTGAATAAGTAGCTATCGAATGTGGCACCAAACACAGAAAAATCATCCATGAATACTTCCATAATATCTTCTACCATATCTGGAAAAATAGTCATCATGCATCTCTGAAAAGTAGCTGGTGCGTTGCACAGACCAAAAGGCATCCTATGAAATGCATAAGTACCATATGGACAAGTGAAAGTAGTTTTCTCTTGATTGTTTGGCGCAATGACAATCTGATTGTAGCCTGAGTACCCATCTAAGAAGTAGTAGAAATCATAACCTGCAATTCGGTCTAGCATCTGATCCATGAATGGCAGAGGGAAATGATCTTTTCTGGTGACCTTGTTCAGTTTCCTATAATCAATACACACATGTCGTCCTATAGTAGTTGTGGAAGCTATAGTCTCACCCTTTTCATTAGTAATTATAGTGATTCCTCCCTTTTTTGGCACTACATGAATAGGACTGACCTACAGTGAATCTGAAATAACATAGATGATACCTGCTTTGAGCCATTTCATCACCTCTTTCTTTACCACTTCCTTCATTATAGGATTTAGTCTTCGCTAATGTTCTACTGTAGGTTTATGAGATTTTTCCATTAAATTCTTGTGCATGTAAATAGTTGGACTAATATCCCGTATGTCTTCAATTGTCCACCCAATAGCGAACTTATGTTCCCTAAGAACTCGTAATATTTTTTCTTCTTGAATAGTGGTTAAGGAAGAAGAAATAATGATTGGTAAGGACAATGCTCCACTTAAATACACATATTTTAGATGATCAGGAAGGGGTTTCAAGTCAATGGCTTTAGAAATATCTTGGAGATTTTCAGATTAGGTAGAATCAAGTAATGGAGTGTGTGTGTTGTTAGGTTCAGGTGGGGATGCTTCCAAGGCTAGAACATTTAGCTTCTTAGTTTCAGTCATGGGTTGGGAAGGGAAAATAGAGTGAGAAATGCATCCAATCAAATCATCTTGAGAGCTTAGTTCATCTACCACTTCAATAATGCAGGCATTGATGACCTCAATTCTCTTGCATTCATGTAGATCACTGGGGAATTGCATAGCCTTATAGATATGAAAACCACTTTTTTCTTCATTCACCCTTAATGTAAGCTCGCCCTTGTGTATATCGATCAATGCATGGCTTGTAGCTAAGAATGGCCTTCCATGAATAAGCAGAATCTCACCATCTTCTTCCATAACCAAAACAACGAAATCTACCGAAAAGATAAACTTATCCACTTTAACTAGAACATCTTCTATAATGCCCCGTGGATAAGTGAAAGACCTATAAGCGAGCTAGAGAGAGATAGTAGTAGGCTTGATTTCAGACATTCCTATTCTCTTGCATACTGACGTAAGCATGAGATTGATGCTGGCCCCCAAGTCACAAAGTGCCTTCACAAAAGTTTCGGAGCCAATGTTACATGGAATAGTGAAGCTTCCTAGATCTTTCACTTTTTGTGGAAGCTTTTTCTTTAAGATAGCATTGCATTCTTCAGTTAGCTTCACTATCTCAAAATCTTCTAATTTTCACTTTCTTGACATGATTTCTTTCATGAACTTGGCATAATTAGGCATCTGTTGTAATGCTTCTACAAAAGGGATGTTGATATGAATTTTCTTGAACATTTCCAAGAACTTAGCAAACTGTTCATCCAATTTCTTTTTTTGAAACCTCTGAGGAAATGGCAGTGCTGGAGGCTCAAGGTGCTTGCTTCCTTGAATTGTTATGCCAGGACGTTTCACTTCTACTTTCTGTTTAGTCTCATTCTGCTCTACTTCAGCTTGTTGTGGTGGTAAAGCTTTCTTAGAATTTTTAGTTTCTTCAGTGACAACCATAGGGCTTGATAAATAAGCTGGATATTGTACTTCTTTACCACTCCTAGTTAAGACTGCCTTGCAGCTTTCCCTAGGATTTACCTGAGTATTGCTGGGGAAGGACCTCCGCTGCTGGCTAGAAAGTGCTTGGGCTATTTGTCCTACTTGAGTCTCAAGGTTCTTTATTGTAGCATTCATGTTCCCCATCTGAACCTCCATTCCTGAAACTCTACTATCATTTTTATCCACTCCATCTGTCAATTCTTTAATTAAATGTGCTTGCATATTCAGAATCTCATCCAACTTATCATCTGTAGACGGCTTCGTTTCATATCGGTCTTGCTGAAGGCATAACCTAGTGGGGCTTGCTGAACATTTCTATTGTTTACATGAAAGAAATTCTCATGATTTCGGATCCCCTGATGATAATATTTAGGTACATTATACCCTTGAGACTAACCTTGGTAATTATTGAACCTATTCAGAGCATCCAACTGCTCTATAGATGCATCTTCAGAGTGAATAACTTTTTGATTTTCAGAAATGGCCAAAATAGATTGATTCTGATGAGGTTGCTGACCCTGACAATTGCCAAGCTTCTCAGTTAAAGAATTCATCTGATGAGTCATAGAAGCTATCTGAGCCTGTAGAACTGTGATCTCATCCACCTGGTGTAAACCAACTCTCTTTACTACTCCTCTCTTAGAACCATGACCATAAACATTAGCGCTCATATCTTCTATAAGTTGAGTAGCCTCAGAAGTTGACTTTCCCATTAAGGAGCCTCCTGCTACTGAATCCACCAAAGCTCTAGTAGGTGGTGTCAAGCCACTATAAAACATCTGTATCTAAAGCCATGGGAGATAGCCATGTTGAGGACATCTTCTTAGTAAATCTTTGAATCGCTCTCATGCTTCATAAAGAGATTCAAAATCTAACTGCCTAAGTGAACTAATCTCACCCCTCAATTGATGAACTTTCGCAGGAGTGAAATATTTCTGCAAGAATTTTTGCCCCATGTCTTCCCAGGTGGTGATGCTACCTAGTAAGAAACTTTGTAGCCATGTTTGTGCTTTATCTCTCAAAGAGAAAGGAAAAAGCCTTAGCCTCAACTGATCCTTAGTAACCCCATTTATTTTGACAGTGTCACAGATCTCCATGAAAGAATTAAGGTGTGCCATCGGATCTTCAGTTGCTAAACCCCCAAACTGTTGTTGTTGAACCATTGTAATCAGAGAGGGCTTCAACTCGAAGTTGTTGGCATTAATGGGAGTGCGAGCAATTCCAGAGTAATTGTTATTCAACATGGGTTTAAAGAAATCCCGTAATGGTGCTTCACCATCATTCCCAACAACTGATCTTCTGCTTTTAGCCATATCAGATCTATGACCTCAAGTCTCCAGCTGAAATTGTCGAAGTATTTTCAACCAGTCTGGATCACTCAATCTGTTGAGTTTCTACTCATTAACAACCTGAAACACCACAAGCAAAGATAAGTCATCAAGTGTAGCGAGCCAACGAATTAAATAAATAAAATAAAGATAATAAAAAATAAAGAGAACAAAACAAAAAAAGAGGAATAGACAATAATAAATAAAATAAATAAATAAATTACATTGAAACAATGCTAAATAAAAATAAAAATAAAAATAAACTAAACTAACTAAAATTAATAAAATGCCTTAAAAAATAAATAAAGAAGAATAAAAATAAAAATTAGATAAACTGAAATATGCTAAAAAATAGCACTAACAAAAATAAAATAAACTAAACTAAAAAAATTGCTTAACGAATAATAATAATAAAATAAAACTAAACGAAAAAACTAAACTAAATGAATAATTAAAAAATAAAACAATTAAAAAAATACTAATAATTAAATAAGAATAGTAGCAACAATCAAAACTAACTAAACTAAATAAAAACAATCAAAACTAACTAAACTAATTTAACTTAAAGTAATCAATTGATATAAAACATAAAAAACAAAACAAAACTATTGAATTAAACTATTAAATTATAAAAATGAGTTGAATCTGATAAAAATAAAGAATAAAATAAAATTAAAATTTTAACCAATTTCAATTGGATCAAGATTATTCACACTGTCTCCAGTAACAGCACCAAAAACTTGTTGGGATCACTGCAAGTGTACAAGATTGCAATAGTAATATACTCAATAACTGCCGGATTATCGTCTTCTGGGAACGGTTTGTGGTTAATATCTTAAATCCCAATTTAATTTTAATCTCAATTTTGTTAAGGCTTAAAATCAAATTAAATATTAAAAACTTAAATTAAACTTAAATTAAATTTAAAATCAAATTGAAAGTAAGTGAATATTAAAGTGAAAAATATATGAATTAAAATTCTAGGATAGTAAAATATCATGTATTCAATTTTAATATTTATTTTAATTAATCTAAATTTTGTCCAGTAGGTTATACCACAAATAATCAAAACCCTCTCCCGAGACACCCTGATCCTATTAGTCAAATTGTCTAATACTCCCTCCTAAGGTGTATAGTCAATAAACTAATGCATTAAAAATATTAATCACGTACAACCTCCTACAAAATTAAAAACCTCCCGGTTAATTAATTCAAATATGTTTATATTATGATTATCCAATTATTGAACCTCTCTCCTAAGTTAATTCAATTATCTGGAATCAATTTATAAGTGGGCAATCAATAAAAAACATTAAGAACACAGAATATAAAACAATACTTCAAAATAGATTAATCAAAACAAAAATCAAAAGCTCCTACAATTTAAATTATATTCTAGAAATAAAAATACTTAGCCGGATATATTTAAGAAAGTACCAAACAAAGAATTAAATAAAATAAAAATCATACTATATGTTCTTGATCTTCAATTTTCTTGTTGTTCTTCTAATCCTTCTTTTGCTTCTTCTTCTTCTCTGCTAGCCATCACAATAGTTCTTAAATTCTCCAATAATGAATCACCTCTTGATCTCCTTGAAGCAAACTCTATTTATAATGTTAAAAACCCTAATTGTAAAGAAATACGAACTCTAATTGCTCTTTTTCTTTCTTTGTCTTTTTCTTATTTTCAATTTGCCATTGCAATTTCACTTTATTACCTTATCTACCATTCTTCATTCCCGACGCACCAATTTCATTTTGTTCTTGTCTTCTTCCAATTCTAATCTACCCATGCTTTATCTTTTATTTACATATTTTGCCATTCTTCTTTCCTCCATTTTACCGTGCTTTGTTTCGTTATTACATGGCTGCCATTGTCTCCTTCATGCGGGCTTCACTAAATTGGCCTTGGATAATGTTAGGCCTGGGTTTTGCTTTAGGCTTTCAAATGGGCCATGAATAGTATGTCATAATACATGTTTCTAGTTATTTTAAACCTGCAAAAATAATTAATAATCCTTTCTCAGGCATTAAATCAAAAACATAAATAAATATATAAGAAAAAACTATATTAAAATACTCTAAGTGCATAAATAATATGTAATATGAATATAATTGATCATGTATCTAATTATGAGTAACTATGCCATATTTTCTACCTAAACTCATGCAAAACACGTGTAAAATATATATAATAATGTTAGTATGCAATGCAACTAACACTTAGTGAGAAAAAAATGAATGATATTAATTAATCAAATGAAATAATTGTTACATTTGTGTCTGTGTGTGTGTATACATACGATGATAAAGAGATATATCATCATCAAATCATGAAATACATATGATTGGTTGAATATATATATATATATATATATATATATATATATATATAATGAAAAAGATAAAGTATGCTTTGTTGGACAATGCATAAATTAAATGAATAATTAGGTGTATGTATTCATTTAATAAATAAATTTTGAATTAAGATAATGTGCTTAGTTGGATATATATATATATATATATATATATATATATATATATAGAACAGATAAGTGAGATAAGTTGGAAAATAAAAGGAATAACAAAATAAATTAAAGAGATGATTATCTTGACGAGTTGGATGATAAGATGACCACTAAATTTGACTTCTTAGATTGCAATGGGACCGACCGAAGCCAACACCTATAAATACCCTCCATGTTCATTTCATTTCCTCATTCCTCTCTCCTTGCTCTACTGAGAAAGAAAAAAAAGAAGAGAAGAGAAAAGAAAGAGAAAGAAGAAACAAAAAGAAGAAAAAAAGAAGAAAAGGGGAAAAAAAAGTTGCACACTTTCGAGGATCCAGTGTTTTGGGTAAATTACTTTTACCTCTTTTCAATTCAAAATTCTTATAGGAATTGCAAATTATAGCTTTTATACTATAGTTTTCAATGAAGTAATAGTTTATTGTGCGACTCAAAACTAGGATGTATTTTTCTTAAGAATAAAACTATACAATATATATATATATATATATATATATATGTTTATCATTGTGTTCAGATTATATATATATATATGTTTATCATTGTGTTCAGATTAATGAGTAGAATATAGATATGTATATTATTTGTACCATTGTGGACCCTAGAAAATTATATGGTAGTTGAAAGTCAACACATAAGTGGTATACCCATTAATACTGAAATTTTAGTTAGCGAATACTGAAATGTTCAAAATGAAATTATGAACTCAATGACACTGAAATTTGGATTTTGAGGTCCAGTGATATATTAAATTCGCATTTGTGCAACTTGAAGATTACTTAATAAATATAGAAAAAATGTATACAAGGTAAAATAATGTTAAATAATAAAAAAAAATGTTATATAATATTGAATAACATTATGAAATATTTATTAGAGAAATGTGTAACATATGAAATAATATTTATATATTGAACCGCCAAATTTATAAAAGTAGTTGGTTATTGTGTACCAAAGTTAGGACACATGTCAATACTATATATTTTTAGTATTTTCAATCAATATTAAATGCTTCATTGACCTTGTTAATCACATTAATCTTATGGATTAGATAGGTCGGCGAAGGTTAGGTTTAGATAGAATTGACCACAATTGACCAAGTCAATCCTTTTATTGACCAAGGACTATAAAGTTAAATTTGAGCTAAGTTTTATATAGATATCAAGAAACCAAGTTGATTACGCATAATCAAATATTAGCGGGACGGGAGTGGTCACTAGAGGAGTACCAGGAGCTGAACATCCTTGTGAGTAATGTTTTCTAATGTATCACTTAACTTGTTATTCTGTCATAAATGAAATATTCTTACATATTGAAATGCATTTGCAATCTTTAAATGTGATTTAAATGAAATTGTGCACCGAATATCGAAATTTAGGTGCGGGTTAAGGTATTAGATGTGGACGAGTAGTTGTTGTACCCGAGGATACGGTTGAATCATGTCTGTTAATTGGCTCCTTATAGAGGATTTGAGGCTGCCATACATGAGGTATGAGCTAGCAAATACCTATGATATGATATGAGTATATGCCTAACTGTCGGGTATTACCTGCTCGAGTGGATTTATTATTGCCTTGTAGGCTATCGAGAGCTTCAGCATATGTTTTCAGCATTAAAATCATTTTCAAAATGGAAAGTGAACAACTACATTGTGGATTTAGCATTCATTCACATTATTATTATTGTGCATGCATACACGACATTATTTTGTTCTAAATTATAGATCTAATACCCTAAATGTTTTAAATGCGTACACATTGAAAATAAGTTTTTAAAATTTTGAAATAAATGTAAAAATGTTTGAAAACATGTTTTAAATGTTTATTATATAGTATGGTATAAAAATAAAATAAATCGGAATGTTGGACAATGGGGAAAAATGTCAAAAAATGAAACATCATACTGTTGATCGCGGTCACTGAAGGCCGACCGCGGTAATCAGTGGAAAATCACGAAAAAAAAATTAGGTCACATGGGTGACCGTGGTCCATAAAGTGCCGACCACGGTAATTGCGTGAGATTTAAAAGGATTCAAACCCTTGACTTCGTCATTTAACGCACAGACTTTCCCAAATCGTTCCAGAGCTTTAGAGAGACGGTCCAGAGTTGATTCAAGGAAGATCTAAAGGTCTGAGGCAAGAATCTGAACCTCTTAATCATTTCAATTTCAAATCTGTATATTCATTCAGATTCAGTATAAAAAAATGAAGGTTTGAGGGTTTTGATGCATAAGGCGATCCAGAACCAAATAAGCTCGGATCTTCATCCTAAACCGAGAGTTTATCGATTTAGAATTGAATTCTGAAAATTTTAACTGTTCACTTGCAGTTTTTGATGGATTTTGAAGAATTTCACCTATCTGGAGGGTTTCTGAAGGTGTAAATCCTTTGATAGGTAATAACTCTCTATTCGCTCGTGGTTTGAAGTAGTCACTAGTTTTAAATATGTTCTATTTTGAATTTGGAAGGAAATGAATGTACTTTTGCATGTTGATGCGATGAAATGAGAAATCTAAATTTTTGGGGAAAAACCTTTTATTTGGAATTTGATAAGAATGATCTAGGTTTGATGTCTATGATGGTTATTGATGTAGTTTGAGGATTTTGAGAGATTTGGATAATTGAATTTAAAAATGTGGATTTCATATTGACTAGTGGTGACTGTCGAAGAGCGGCGCAAGGGTTTATCTGGCATATATAGGTGGGCGGGACTTCCTTGCTCATTAGTATTATGCGGGCTTAGGATATGAAATGTGATGATTATTTACCCTCTTGTACTTAGTATCATGCTAGGAATGTGTGAACTGACTGGAATGGTTGCCATGACATCATAATGTTCGGTTATGTGCTTTCTAGAGTTATGGATTACTTAAATGTCTATTGAATGATTTATATGATCTAGTTTGCATAGGTTAGTACATGTTATGTTGTATGGTTTGAAAATCTTGTTTGGAAAACTAAAGAAGATTAATGGTTCATTAAAAACTCTACGTACCGAGGCGATTGACGGTCTGCTGGTGCATCACTTAGATTATGATCAGGGTGCAGTCAGGGCGTCATTGTGGATATTCCCAAACTGGGCCAAACTGCGAGTGGCTGTGTGATCCTCAGATTTGGGAGATTATAGTAGTTTCTATATGATTTTCAGATCTTCATGGATCGTGGTCTCAGAGGTAGACTTCTATTTGATAAAGATGTCATAACTGGTTGTGTCTAGGACCACAAGGGGAATACTGAGGGTGGTTTACTCTTTCGATTAATTCCTTACAGTGTTTAGACGGATCGACAGAAATAACCAATTAAGTGATTGAAATGCCCTAATGTAATGAAATCGTATGCATGTTTTGTATGCTGGTTTGTATAATGCTAGTGATGTGTAGGAGAGATCCACTGGGCTTTCGAGCTCACCCCATTTTCATTTTTTAGGTATTCATGGGCCTGACACTCAATGAGGATAGACCGACCCGGAGACTAGTGGAGAGTTTCTAGAGATGTTTTATTTTGAACTCTATTTTAGTGTGTTATGTATTTTGAACATGGGCATGTTGCCTAGCTAGTTATTATTTTGTATAAATAGAACTGTTTTATATTACGAAACACTATTTGAAACTTTGGCCTGTGAGCCTATTATTTTGTTTATGTATATGTTGAACAAATATTTCATAGTTTGAAATATTATGAGTGAATAAAGATGCATTCAATGATTTTAGACTGATGTTTTGAGATTTGAAAGCTTCCACAAGTACTTTGATTTTCTGTATTATTTCCTATTAAATTTAGGTGATAAAATTTTGAATGTTATTTGAACACATATTGAAGGTTTATTTGACAATGAATCTTGTGTAAGAGATTGTTTTGTTTTGAAAGAACAAAGGAAAGAAATTATTTGAATTGAACAGAAAAGAAATGGAAGACAAACAAAGTCGCACGTCCCGACGCTCTAGCGGGCACACGCGCTGAGCTGTGATACCACGCGATGCTCGATTGTAGAGCTTCGAAGGGCCCGAGGGGGGGGGTGACAATAGATTAGGCTACATTACTCACTGAGTTTCTGTGGACAAAATTGACACATTACTCTAACATTTCAAGTTCTTCTTCTTCTAAGGGCAAAGGGAAGAAGGTGGTCATTACGTAAATCGTACCTTATTTATCTTGGTAGGTTTCCTCATATGGGTTATTGTTTTGAAAGTTAGTATGATGTATAAGAAGTGAGAAAAGCATTGTAGATATTCTGACTATTACATTTATACTACTACAACATTTAGGAGTCTATATATATAGTTGACTTTTGTTTAACTTAAAAAATATTATTGTAATTATTTGTTCCAGTTGCTTTTGCATCTCTTATGATTATTCTGATAGTGTTTTGTACAATGTTGTGAAGAGACTTAATAGTGTTTGGACGAGCTTTGGTTGGGAAAGGGTTTGCCAGAATACTGTGCTGATCGATTTGTCCTTCTCCCTAGGGAAGGGATCTCGACAATGTTGGTATCAGAGCTCAAGGTTTTTCCAATTAAGGAATAACAATTGGTGTTAACTAAGGGAACCTTAGAGTAATCATGGAAGTTAGGAAAATGCTAGGAATAACTTAGAGTAGCATAATCGAATTATGGATGAAAACTTTCTAACTTCTAATTGACATAAATAGGAACCAAGTGAGAATGGCTATATCATGAAGGAAATTTGACTATCATTGGGAGTTAGTTTTAAGATTTAGAATTTGAACCTAGGGGATTAGACTATTAATTAAAGATGTTACCTTAACGGGTAGTTATCTTTGGCTATTGGTTAAAGTTGTGGTCTGTTAAATTTGAGAAATGATGAAAGTTTAATGTTATATGCAAACTACGATGCCTCCTCGAAGTGGTATACCATGTAGGATCCCGGAGCTGATGCCACCACCACCACCTCAGATTCAACTCGAACAGGATCCCATATGGAGGCTTGAGGCTATGATCAGGTCTGTGACAACCCATAATTTAATATACAAAAATTTTCGAGCCTAATGTATGAATTTTCTGAAATTTTAGTGGAAATATATGAATTTTTCTTAATTTTTTCAATTTTGAATTTATTATTGAAGAAAATTAGAGTAATTGGAGAAAAATGGGTGTATAATTGGAAATTTGATGAAAAAGTGATTTACTAGTAATTTTAACAATTTTAGAAAAAAAAGATGAAAAACGAGTATATATAAGTGTATATATACATATATACAAAGGTGGAAAAAAAAATCAAATAGATGGAATTGGGCCACCTGGGCAGCCCAAGGGCATGGGCCTGGGCTGCCCAGGCCCATATGGGCCGGGCTGGGCGCACAGCCCAGCCTACTCCTCCTTTTCCTCTCTTCCCTCTCCTTCTTCCTTCTCTTTCTTCTTGATTTTCAGCTAAGAAAACCATATTTTTCTTCTAACTTTTCTCATGGTTTTAGCACATGGTATTGGTCATTAATGCATCCCCAAACACCTCTCCTTATTTGCTAGAACATTGAGCCACGAACCAAGTGTTTTGCAGCTGGATATGATGCTCAAAAGAGATTGGAATGATCATTCAAACACCACCATCAACACCATAGTTGCAGAAAAACCATTTTGAACACCCCACCTTCAACCCTTTGTATCTCCCTCATCCCACCTTAGATTTGCATG
>JAJIYU010000421.1:0-55578 GCA_030144865.1 Tinospora cordifolia
TTCTTTTTTAAAGTTTCTAATTTTTATGTAAGGGCATGTTGCCCAAGTTTTAAGACTTCCGCTGTAATATTTTAAATTATGTACTCAATTTTATTTAATTAATTGAGTTGTGAATTTCAGTTATTTCTTATACTATTGCCTTATTAAATTCTTATTTTTAAGTTATGTACTGTTAAATATGATCAAGGCATGAAATGACTGAAATAGAAAGTCAAGTGTGCGTTGCTTGTAACGTAACATGACCCAACCCGCCGTCTGGTTTAGTCCACTGTCAAGAAAAACGGTGGATGGTCCAATGCTTGATGATACGGGGGTTGGGGTGTTACAAATAATTAAATAATCTACATTTTCAATTTCCATGTATTTTTATTTATTTCATATTTCATTTTCAGATTATAATTTTTGTAATTATAAATTAATATTTACATAATGTTTAATTTGGTTTTATTAAATACATGTATTCAACATTTTTAATTAATTATATAAATTTTTCTATGTACATATTCCTATAATATGTAGTATTAACATTTATTGTGCTAACACACACCTTATTCATACCCATATTAACCTATGTGTATTATTTCTATTTATTTCTTAAGCAACTTCTTAAATTTCATATTTAATTCTACCAAATTGAAATTTTCATTTAATTATTAAATTAAGGTCTTATTTGCCTAATTTATATTACATCTCCAATATATTATTTTTTTATATCTCCAATATATTTTATTTTTCATGTGCCAACCCACAATTTGCACCAAGAATTTTCTTAAAATCTTTGGAATTAATTTACTTAACTTATTTTATTTATTTTAAATTATTTGACAAAATTCTAGGGTATTATACCCTTTTCATTCCTCTTCACCAGTAGGTTTTCCTGCGATTCTGGTACATCTTATCCCCACCAAGGTGCATGGTATACTTAGTCTGATGAGCTTCATCAAGAATGATTTGCTTGCTCTGTCCCTGCTAAGGTGCACATATCCTTTCCCCGAGTCTTAGGATGTTTTCAACATCCATCCTAAAGTCTGCATGCGTTCCTTGTGTAACTCCTTCAATTAGTTGAGCAAGCAACTTGTCTTGCTTCTGTTCATCCCTGATCTGATGTAATAGGTCCGGTTGGCAAGACATATTGTAAAGATAGACTTCTTTTTCATTAAGGTTTACACCCAACCTAAAATCTCCAATCAACTGGTACATCTGGCCTTTTTCTTCCTCCTGTTTGTTGAACTTCCTACTCAAAGATCGGCCACCACATTTGTCTTCCCTGGATGGTAGTGCAATTAAAAATCATAGTTTTTCAAGAATTCCATCCATCTCCGCTGCCTAAGGTTCAACTCCTTCTGGGTGTAGATGTACTTCAAGCTCTTGTGATCTGAAAAGAGCTCAAATTTCTCACCATACAGGTAGTGTCTCCATATCTTCATGGCAAACACAATGGCCACTAGCTCTAGGTCGTGAGTAGAGTAATTTCTCTCATGGACCTTCAATTGTCTCGAAGCGTAAGCGACTACTTGTCTTTCCTGCATCAACACTGTTCCAAGCCCACTCAGCGAAACATCAGTATAGAGTATGTAAGTAACACCAAGAGTTAGGGTGACTAGGATAGGAGCCGTAGTCAATCTTGTCTTCAGTTCTTGGAATGATTGTTCACATTTCTCATCCGACTGGAACTTAACTCCTTTTCTGGTCAACTTAGTCATAGGTTTTGCCAACTTGGAAAAATCTCTAATGAACCTTCTATAGTAGCCTGCCAAGCCCAAGAAACTTCTGATTTCTGTTACTGTCTTGGGTTACTTCCAGTTTATAACGGCTTCCAAATTCTCTGGATCTACAAAAATGCCTTTTGCTGATACAATGTGGCCTAGGAACTTGACAGTTTTAATCCAGAACTCACACTTACTGAATTTAGCATATAACTGGTTTCTTCTGAGGGTTTCTAGCACGATCCTCAAGTGTTCTAGGTGCTCAGCTTTTGAATTAGAGTAGATTAGGATATCATCCATGAATACCACTACAAACTGGTCAAGGTATTGTTTGAACACTCGGTTCATCAAATCCATGAAGGCAACTGGGGCATTGGTCAAACCAAAGGCATCACAGTGAACTCGAAGTATCCATATCTTGTTCTAAAGGCTATCTTGTGGATGTCAGACTCTCGAATCCTCAGCTGATGGTATCCTGACCTAAGATCAATTTTAGAGAAATGAGTGGCTCCTTGCAATTGATCAAATAGGTCATCAATCCTTGGTAAAGGATATTTACTCTTTACTGTAGCTTGATTCAACTTCCAGTAGTTGACACACAGTCGCAAGGAACCATCCTTCTTTTTCACAAATAATACTAGGGCTCCCTAGGGTGATTCACTTGGCCTAATAAAACCTTTCTCCCTGAGCTCATCTAGTTGAGTTTTCAACTCAATTAGTTCTACTGGCGCCATTCTATAAGGAGGTATGGCTATAGGTTGGTTCCAGGGTAAAGTTCAATCTTGAACTCTAACTCTCTTGCTGGTGGTAGTCCAGGAAAGTCATTTGGGAACACATCCTCGTACTCACTAACTACAGCTAGGTCGCGAATATTCTTCAAGTCAGTAGGTTCTTCTTCAGAGAGTTCTTCGAACTCATCCGTCTGCTTCAAGCAATTTAACAAGGCTAGGGTTGGACTCCTTGGTAGTCTCTGCATATCCCCATTTATTTTAAAGATCTCCCTAGAAGGTAATGTTATTGTTACCCGTCTCTTAGGACAATTTATCTGGGCCTGTACTTATCTAACCAATCCATCCCCAAGATTACATCATAGCCATAGAAAGGTAGGGTATATAGGTCGACTGTTAAAATTTTATTCCCCAACCTAAGGTCACAACTACACATCTTTTTTGAAGTCACAATGGTCCTTATTAGTGTGGACACATTCAAAGTCACAGACATTGTTTTTGTCACAAGTTGAAACCTATCAGCTAGTTTTTCAGGGATAAAAGATTTTGAGGCACCTGAGTCAAACAACAATCTCACAACAACATTAAAAAATAGGAATGTACCTTCCACTGTAGGGGCCTGGTCTTCCTGGGTCTCAACTGCGAACATTCTGGCTTGGTTCTGACCACGACCCTGGTTCTGCCCTTGATTGGCTTTCTGATTCTGTCTGGCTTGAAGTTGCCCATTCTGACTTCCCCCCTGAATATTCTGTTGTTGCTGTTGGGAAGCCTGAGCTGGTGTAGTTGGGCAATTTTTCGCCAAATGACCCTTCTGTTTGCATACATAACACAATCCCAGCCTCTTAGCTTCTTCCCTTGACTCGTCCTTGTTCTGCCCCTGTTTCTATGGAGCCTAGCCACTTTTGCTTTTCCTCTGGGTTCCTTGTTGGTCCTTTCTATTTCCATTCTGCTTATTCTTTCCTCTCAACGTTTGTTCTAGTTTGAGCTCTTGTTCTAGAATAAGGGCCCGTTCAACAACTTCCTTGTAGCTTCAGAAGCCCAATGTCATGACAACCTTTTGGATCTCGATCTTGAGACCCTGTGCAAATCTGTTGGCTTTCATCTTTTCTTCCCGAATCAATTCTTGAGAGAATTTGGCGAACTCAGTAAATTTCTTCTTGTATTTAGTTACTATGAGATCCCTCTGATTGAGTCTCACCAAGTCTTCTTGCAACTTTCTGAGAGTTTCCTCCAGAAAGAATTTGTCATAAAATTTTTTCTGAACTCTTCCCAAGTCATGGTCGCAACGTTAGTGTTGGGATCCATCTGCATCATTCTCCACCATCCATGGGCTAGTCCTTTGAAATGGTGTGTGGCTAGTGCTACTTGTCGTGAACCTGTCACCTTCAGCACATTTAGTAACTCCTCCATCTCCTAGTACCATCGATCAGCAAAGATGTAGTCAACAGTTCCATCAAATGAGGGAGGGTGGAGCTTTTGCAAATCTAGCTGCATCTTCTTCTGCCTTTCATCCTCTAGGTCCTCTAGATTCCTTTGAAATTCTTGAGGTACTGGTGGTGGGACTTGGACTAGAATAAGCTTAGGTGTTTTAGGCTACGGAGCCATCCGAGGGATTATCTGTGGAAGTGTCCTTCTCAGTTGATCTAGTACCCTCTGTGACATTTCATTCATCATGGCTTCCATCCGTGCCTCCATCCCAGCAGACAGTTCCTGCTCTCGTTGTTCAGTCTCTTCAGAGGTGATGGATCGAGTTACGTACCTTCTAGCCACAACCATTTTCTTGTAAATTTGAGCAAAGTGTCAGTATGGGTCAAATATTCGTGCTATCATGGCTCTAGATTCAGTTTCTAGGTTCTCGATTTGTTCAGTGGCCTAAAGTCTTTCTTCTAGGTTTTTTTCATGCATGGGTACAGGATTTGGTCTCAAAGCAAATAAATAGTAAAGCATGCATATCATACAATCATACAATCACGCTAGCACAGCAAGGTTCCAAGCTTCCACCTAAGCTTTCAGGTTCAAGTGTCCCATACCACTCTACCCCTTCCACTTAGGCTTTCACTCAAAACAGAGCCACACCCAAACAATTTCGTAAATTATTCGATAACTAAGGTTCCCAAGCCCACTATACTCAACCGTCCATACTAGCGAGCATAGAGAAACCCATTTTGCCAGAGTTACCGATCATTCACCACACATGGTCCATCATTCTTCGAGTATAGGCTTCTTTCATAATCTCGAATTCCTATGCATCCCATACTACATAGAAACCGATAATTATAGAAGCTTCTCGATTTTGTGTCTTGTTCAAACAATTTTCTCTTTTCACACAAGTTTCAATCTCTAGCCTATGTCCTAGAGTTTTATGCTTTTGATCCACTGTGCCACCCATGACAACACCCGTTTTTACCTAAGGTCTTTTTTCTGGACCTAGGGTTTGGTTCTGGTTGACTTACAACATCTATCTGGCCAAGATACCACCTTTGGCATCTTTTTCGACTTCTAATCAATTCCTTGCCCTAATTTTACACCTTCTAATTTTATTTTATAAAAAATAAGAGTGTTCTTCAACTTTGACTACTTATATAAGCTAGTGGGACAACCTCCAGATCAGGCAGAAAAACCGAAGTCTGCTTATCAACCGCGCTTTCTAGGGTGGGATAATCCACCTCCATTTCAATATTTAACTTTACTCGGAACAAGGCTTACCCACTATCAGCTCAACTTGTAGTCTTTGTATCCAAGCAAAACATTTCAAAATATATTTTTTCTTTTTGAAAGCACTTTCTAAAACATTTTTCAAAAGATAGAAGGTAGGACACTAAAATTTTAATTCAATGTGAAGCCCTAATTTGGGTTTCTAATTCTCGTCAAGCAACAAATGTTTGACTTTCTATTTCTAGCCTAATCAACACATGTTTAGGCTTAACTTTTTATTTCTAGTCCAAGGCATCTAAAGCCTAAGCTCTGATACCACCTTTGGTATCAGAGTAACTTTCTAATTCTTGCCTAGTTCATCTACTAACTGAGCTCTGATACCACCTCTGTAACACCCCAACCCCCGTATTTTTTAAGCAGTGTAGATTGCCATCATTCCCTTGACAGTGGACTTAACAAATGGTGGGTTGGGCCGGTGCTAGATTACAAGTGACACACACTTGTTCTTTTCTTTTCAATATCTCGTGCCTTTATATAAAATTCAAGAATACAAAATTTTCAATAAAATCAAGGCAAATTAAAAGAGATATAGAAATTCAAACTATTTTATTCATAATAGAAATTGAGAGTACTAAACTCTTTAAGAAAACTAGTTGTTATAGCATAAGACTTCAAAATACTTTTCAGTAGAAAAACATAAAAAAACTTTTGGCAACATATCCTAAAAATTCTAAAAATATAATACTGGAAAACTTTCTAAGAGACTATCTATATTCAACAGCTCCATGGTTTCATGTTCCTGAAAAATAAGAAAGGAAGAGTGAGCACATAGCCCAGTGGATCTTTTTCGAACAACCATCTTTCATATTCAAACTCATAACACAATCATAATTCAAACACTTGCAGTCATTAGGCGGTTCAAACAATAATTTGTTTAAGTCGAGTCTCAGACCAAAAGGGCCTTTAATCCCTTGATGTTCTTAACAAAGTACCTCCTTAGAATGAAATATAGCTTTTCTTAGCCAATTTCATTGGACTTTTGGACTTCAAGGGAACTTACCCACCAACCAAGTACTTTGGTCTGAAAACCATATGAACTAATGATATGAAAAGAACATCTATAGTAACACACATGTTTACTATGATGGTACGTGGTTATTTTCACCATCTTCTTTTATGAATTCTTGAACCATCAATTAAACTTCAAAATATGAAACTAATGTCAATAAAATTCAGAATATAAGCATTATGGAAATCAAATCATGGAACATTTATAATCATACATCATTCCTTGAAATAAAACCTAAGCATGATACTAAACATCGCATGATCATTATGAATGCATAAATTCGAAAAAGAATCGAATATGAAACTAAAATATGTTTTACAATATTAGAACTAAAATTATTTTAATTTCAAAAACCAAACAAACAATGAACATGCTAGCAATTCGAATAAGAAAAAGAGTGTTAGAAAAATCATTTCTACCTTGTAATGCTTTCTTCCTAAATTTTGGCAGCAATTCCCCCCACGTACTAATGCCAATGAAGGTCGCCCAATTTAATTCCCCGATTCGAGATCTTCTCACACACACAAGAAGGGAGAGATGGAAAAAAGTGCCGAGAAGAAGGCTTTGAGAAAAGAAGAGGAACATTCAACTCCTATTTTTTAGAATGAATGAAATTATGAGCCAAAGGGGATTTATATAGGTTTTCAAAGGGAGAAAATTAGAAAGTTTTGTGTCTTTCTTTGAATAAAAGACCCTATTTCTCTCTAATTTTGTACTTTCTAATTTTTGGAGCAAAATGAGTAGTTTTCAAAATTTTTTCGAATTTTAGAAACTATTTTTCGAAATTTTCAGATATTTTTTCATGTTTTTCAATAATTTTAACATAATTTTCGTATTTTCAATTTCAGCTTTATTATGGTTCCTTTAATTTTCCTCGAGACATGTATTCGAATTTCATCAGAGCCGTTGGATTAGTCTCGAATCAATCAACAAAAATTAGGATTCTCGATCTCAGCCGTTGGATTTCCTCGAGTGCATCAACGATCGTGATCTAATCGAAACGACTTTGATCTGAATCGTCCGATGGTCCTCGATCACAGTGTGTGGATCTGATTTTGCGATCAACGAACTCTCTTCTGGTTGCACGATCATCCTCGAGTTACGTACACGGATCTCTGGCTGTTCGATCTTGATGATCCAGTGCACCCGGGCATTCGTTTTGTCTTTAATCCCATTCGTTAGATTTTGGTAGATTGTTTTTGGAACGTAGGATGCATTTTAAGTTTATTTTTTTATTTTTCAGTCAAATTTCTTGCTTTCTTTTCGAATTTTTGCCAAACCCCGATCCCAATTGACTTACTAATCTTGTTTTCATAAAAAATTGCACACATCCTTGTATTTCTGGCTATGATGTCCCATTTTATGCATCATATTTTTTCTTCCAAAAATCTCTTAAATTGGTTATTATTCCTCATTTGGGTAAACTAGGACTTGCCAAAATTCTCATTCGTCAATTTTGTATAATTTTCTAAGTAAAAATTCAAATTTTATATAAACTTTTCAAGATGTTACATTAAGGAGACAATTTTATAGTTCAAGTATACTTTTTAATAGTTGGGGTATAGGAGTAGGATTCCATTTACCATTTTAGCTTGTAGGGCATGGGACCCACATTTGATTTATGTTCGGCTGATTTGTTTATTGACTTTGGCCATGGGGCCAAGTATTGGTTTATTGATTCATTCGAATCAGGCCATGGGGTTAGAGTCTTTCATTATTGATGAGTTTTTCTTAATTATCACATCATCCCTATGTTCAGTCATGCATATTATTAATTGTTATGTTTCTGCATTTTGATGTTTTAGTTGGGATGGTTGTGATTAATTAGAATGAAAGAATATAAGTAATGTCCTAATTGTTGAATATTAAAAGCGGGAGTGACCACATGTTTAACTTGTTTATGTCTTTAGTTGAGAGACGAAAACACCCATTCAGTAGTGATTGTGAAGGGATTTGGAAGCCAAGGTGTTATAAAGGTGGTATCAGAGCCTAGTCAGTAGCTCGTTGGGGAGAGTTCAATCAGTAAGTCGTTGGGAAAAGTCTAGTTTGATGCCAAAGGTTGTACCAGTCTGGCTAGGTGTTTGCATAGAGCTCGGTTAGTTCATTAGTCAGTGGCTCAGTTAGTAAGTCACGATGCTAGAGTCAAAGGTATAAACTATGAATTGCTAGTCCTACGGAGGAGTTGGGTAGTATAGACATTGCATAATAGGGTCTAGGAAATAACCTTAAGTATAACTAGGGTGTTGTCAAGGTATCATAGTGGATTATAAATAAAAGCTTTTAGGGCATAAGCTAGAGACTAATAACGTGTAAAACGAAACACTTGATTGGTTAGGACACAAGATCGGGAGGATCCTGCATCTTTGGTTTCTATGCGATATGTGATACATAGGAATTTGGGGACATGGAAGAATCCTAGACTCGGAGATTGACAGGCCATGTTTGGCGAGTGATCGGTGGCTATGAACAAACTTGTTTCCCTTTGCTTGGCTAGTATGGGATAGTTAAGCGTAGTGGGGCTTGGGAAGCCTTGGATAACGAGACACTTGCCAAAATGTTTGGGTCTAGTAGAATCTCTAGGTGGAAGCTTTTGTTGATGGGCAAGAGTGGTACGGGACGCTTGAACTCTGAAGCATAGGTGGAAGCTCGAAATTCCTCTATGCTAGCGTGTTGTTAGTAATGATATGTGTGAATGTTTTACTTGCATGCTTATTTGTGTACTTGAAATGTGTATGTTATGAATGTTTTAAGTTCTGAGCCCAACTCCTATACCCAGAAATGAACGACTTTATTGTGAACTTGAAAGCATAAACCAATAGGCCATTGAATTGATAAGAACTTAGAAACATGAATTTAGAGTTATGTTAGTATGATGAAATTAATACGAGTTCAACTTAATGTATTAGGGTGTTTATAATCAACCTTATGATGATTGAATTGATCTTTAGCTGTAGATAAATGGACAAATCAAAGATACGTACTACGATAGCTGTCACATCAGATGAAAACAAGCCCTAGGGGCAGGAGCATAGGTTAATAAGACTGATGCTCAGGTAGGGGTTGTGTTGACTCCAGAGTTCTAGGATGAGATTACCAGATGGGTAACTGAATAGATCATTAGAGTATTGTTGTTGCGTTAGATGCAGGCATAGGCAGCACCAGAGTTACAAGTATAGGCCCCACCTCAGGAGCAAATCCCTGTACAGCAGTTAACACTCATGCCAGAGGTTCTAGTTCATTAGAGGCCATAGGAGGAAATTGAGGTAAAGAGCAAAGGGCGATGTTGATGGAGTTACAAAATCTCCAACCTTGCCAATTTGATGGTACATCTGACAATATGGCTACTGATCACTGTTACCAAGAGCTAGATGAGCACCCGGACGTGCTAGGGGTTATATGACTCCACAAAGTTGTGTTTTTCACACATTAGTTTAAGGGACCAGCCAAGATTTGGTGGTGGATGTTAAAAGCAAATTTGAGCACCAATGTTCGACACATGAACTAGGAAGAATTTAGAAAGGTATTCAACAAGAAATTCTTTCTAGAGGCTACACTAATTTAGATGTAGTTTCAGTTCATTAGGTTGACTTAGAGAGACATAATTGTGTCTGAATATGAGGTCAAGTTCACTAAATTGGCCAAGTTTACCCCTAAACAGATCAAGAATGAGAAAATGAAGGCCAATAGGTTTGCAGAAGGCTAGATAATGGAAATTTGCAAGGTAGTGATGCCAATGGGTTAGAAGACTTATAGGGAAGTAGTGGATAAAGCACCGTTGACAAAGCGAGAGGTCAACTATGAGCAGAAGGCGAGAAATAGAGGCAAGAAACCAAACAATAACAAATAATTTCAAGGGAACTAAAAGAAGCAGAACAAGAACAAGCCACCAAGGTAACAAAACCAGGGCAAAGTCGACAAGTAGCTAGCTCAGAGAGAAGGAGCTTATAACAGCTGTGGACAGAATAAAAATCTTGCCAACGACTATCAAAACTATAGACCACAAAGATAGATCCAAGGGAAGAATAATGATCAATACAGGAACCAAGGTGGACGTGGACAGCAGCAACCACAACAGAAGCAGTCTCAGCAACAGTTACAACAACAGGAGGGCTGACAGAATCAGGCTTGAGTGTTTGCTATTAAGGATGGACAGGCAAACCTAGTTCTGGCTATCGAAGGTACGTTTCTACTGTTTAATGTTCTATTAAGATCTTGTTTGATTTGGGTGCCATTAAGTCATTTGTGTTAGAAGATCTAGTTAGGAGATTACAACTTGTGACATGCACACCACCAGAACCATTGTATGTATTCACTCCCATAGGAGTTACAATGACTGCCCAAAAAACTTGTACATGCGAGTTGAGATTTGGAGATAAACTGATAACTGCCGACGTTAGAGTGTTATCTTTTCATGTTTATGACGTGATACTAGGAATGAACTAGTTAACCTAATACTAGTTTTAGATTGATTACCTAAGATGGCGAGTCACATTGACTCTACTATCTGGTGAACTAGTGAAGGTCAAGGGGGATATACAGAGATTACCTCAAAGCCTTATGACCTCTATGCTTCATTGCATAAGGCAGAGTGAGGACATCACACCAGTCCTAGATGATGATATTAGGGAGTCAAAAGATATTTGAGAGATACCAGTAGTGCAGAAGTATTCTGATGTGTTTCTAGATGAATTACCTGGACTACCACCACACAAACAAGTAGAGTTCAAGATTGAACTGCATCCAATCACAAATCTTATAGTCATTCCTCCCTACAGAATGGCGCTGGTGGAATTGATCGAACTCAAGACATAGTTGGATGAACTTCATGAGAAGAAATTTATTAGATCTGTGAATCAGCGTGGGGAGCTCTTGTACTATTTATGAAGAAAGATGGCTCAATAAGGTTATCTGTTGACCATGAAGAACAAGTATTCTTTGCCTAGGATAGATGACCCATTCGATTAGTTGAGGGGAACCAGTTACTTCTCCAAAATTGAATTGAAGTTAGGTTATGTAATACCCTAAAAAATTTGTAATAAATAAAATGAAATGATAAATGAAGACCAATTCATTTTTAGAATCCATTAGCAAGTCCAAATGAGCTCAAAAACTTCTCAAGGGAGTAGAATTTAAGAACAAGGAACGAAATGAAATGAAATGAAATAAAGTGAAACCTCAAATGGTTTAGGCATTCAAAATTCATTTTATTTGCCCAAGTAATAGTTCATTTATTAAGTATGCATCAAGGGAATCTAAATTAGGAAAGAAAAATGAAAAAAAATTAGCCAATTAAAAGTTATAAATTTTTATTAAATTCATGTGAATCCAAAACTGTGTGTTAAGGGCCTAAAATCCTAGCGAAATGAAAGACATGAATTTATTTTAAATTCATGTGGAACAAAAAATGTATGAGCACCCCTAAACATGTACAAGTCACATGGGTGATAATGTCAGCATGACATGTGATCATATACACCATGCTCTACAGACCCAAAACGTCTCAAATAATCACAATTATAAGTCCCAAAAATCTAATCATGTGTGCCACCATGTGTGATAATGTACACCCCTTGCCATAATCACAAAAACGTCCCATGATCACAAACCTTAACGCTAGCCATCATCTCTTGCACTCATCCTAATAGAATGAAAGTTTTAATGATGAAACATCAAATAAATCAAGAAGATTCCATGAGCTAAGGGGTAGGCCATCTACACACCAAAAGAAAAGTCCAAGAATAGAAGGTGCCTAAAATAAACCATATCAAATTGGTCCCATGGTCTAAATAATGCTCACAAGAAGGAATAGGAAATATTTCTATTAGGTTAGATGTACAAGAGAGAAACATAAGAAAAAAGAAAGATTCTTGATCCTAGATTATGCCCAAAATAAAGAAGGAAACATGCCTTATTCACATGACTTCTAAAAATAAAAGTTGCGGAATTAACTAGGAAAGTTGCCTTGCTCATGAGATTCTACCTATTTTTTACTTCCAAGAAGATAGGAAACATTCCTTGCATGCCATTAGCCAAGATCATGTTCACTCCGAAGAAGGAAACATCAAAACCGTCCAAAACATATGCACACAATGCCTTGACACCAAAAAGGAAAATTTTCCTTGTGATATATGTGTGATACCCAAACAATGAAACCAACTAGGAAATTTCTATGAGCACAAAATCTGATCACATTTGGAAGTCTAAGCTGAATTGGCAAATGTTTTAAATCCTTTTTATGCTCACACATAATTAGGAAATCAAATATCTTGTGCACATACATGAAATGAAAACCATATCTTGCACACTTGCCAAACTGTACTCACCTTAGGGAATTGGAAAGATATTCTTGCCAAAACGTCTCAATTGAACATGCAAAGATTCCCTAGTGTTAGAACAAATCAAACCATCCCTAGTGCACATGAAACTCTGTATAAACCCCCCAAGTGCTCTGGTTTTTCTCATCCCAAAGCAAGAGTTGACACTTCCCTCTTGACTTTCTGTAACCCTCTTCTTTGCAACCCCTTCTCACTTTTCTTGTGTTCTTGAGTGTTTCAAAATGAGAAGCTTATTTTATTTAGTGCTTTTGAGTGTGCTTAAAGTGCTAGACATTTGGGAGAAGCGAACCTCTGCCAAATTTTCTACAAACTAGCAATTAAGGTGGATGAGATTTTTTGCTCCTATGTTACTAGTTTGGATTAATAGCATGTTCATGCATGTTTCAATATTAGTTTATCATGCATACTTTCAGATTTTAGTTTCATTATTCATGATTTAAAATTAAGTTTTAGCAGGTATGCTTGTTTAAGATTCAATGAGATCATGTCATGCCTTGTTCTATGCTTAGGTTTACTTTAAAAGTGTGATATGTGCTATGTGATGTTTCCATGCTTTAAAATGTTTATATGCTAAATTTTAATTATCTTATATATGATTCATAAATGTGAGATTTAAATATAAGAACATGAAATATAATAACCACATACTGTCGTAGTGATCCAAAGGGATACTATGGGTGTTCTTTACATATACATAGTGTATATGGGTCTCATTACTGTGTGTAGATGTGTATAGCCCAAAATGCTTGGAATATGGACATGAGATCCTAATCCCAATGGAATGTGACAAGATGAATTGTCTTTTCACCCAAAAGTGGGGTATTTTGATAAGAACACCAAGGGATTGAACCCCCTTTCAGTCTAACATACAACCATACACAAGAAATTGTTTGAATTGCTTAATGTATGTAAGTGATGGAAAGTGAATATCTTGTTAATGTGAACTAGTTACTTAGTTGTTTTTAAAATGATCCATTGGGTTATGTTCTCACTTTTCCTCTTTCATCTTTTCAGGAAATTGAACACACAATGAAGCATGCTTTAAATTTAGAATGCTTAGTTTGAGAAAGTTTCTATTATCTATCTTGATGTAAGGACTTGTAATCCAAATTTTGAACATTTAAAATGTAAAACTATTGCTGAATTTAAGCTTCTAATTTGAAGTTATGTAATCTTTCTTTTTGTGGTTTCAATTCAAGTTATGTACTTATTTATTTTTATGAAATTAACAAAGATTTGAATAGATTTTTTTTCTCTCTTATGCAAATTGTCTTGGTACATGTTACTTAAATGAATAAGGCTTGGGGTAATTGAGATAAAAAGACAAGTTGTGTACTTGAAATTGTAACTAAACCCCAACCTGCCTTGTGATTAGTCAAAAATCAATGTCGTGGGGGTGGGGTGTTACAAGTTATCACTAGTTGAGGACCAGGGAGGTAGACATCCATAAGACAGCCTTTAAAACTCGATATAGGAATTTTGAGTTCATAGTGAGGTTTTACCAACACATCAACTGCATTCAAGGACCTGATGAACAAAGTCTTCTGATAGTATATGGGTCAATTCTTAGGGGTGTTTGTAAACGATATCCTAATATAATCCAAATCAAAAGTAGAACATGTAGAACACCTAAACATCGTCTTGTGGATACTGAAAAGAAAGGAGTTATTTGCTAAGTTTAGTAAGTGTGAGTTCTGGATGAAGAAGGTCAAGTTCCTTGGCCACATAGTTTCAACTGAAGGGATGTCAATCGATCCGGACAAAGTGGATTTAGTAGCTAACTCGAGGCAACAAAAAATGGTGACAGAAACCAGAAGCTTCTTAGGCTTAGCAGGATATTACTGTAGGTTTATCCAAGACTTCTCCAAGTTAACCAGACTAATGACTAAGCTGATCAGCAAAGGAGAGAAGTTCATCTGGGATGAAAAGTATGAGAAATCTTTCCTAAAAGTTGAAGAAAAAGTTGATTTCAACTCCAATTTTGGTTACCCCTACTCATGGTGTTGGATACATTATGTATACTGATGCATCACAGAATGGATTGGGTGCCATATAGATGCAAGAGGGGAAAGTCATTGCTTATGCCTCTCGATAGCCGGAAATCTATAAACAAAACTACTTACACATGACTTGGAACTAGATGCTATAATGTTTGTTTTAAAAATTTGGAGGCACTAACTCTAGAGAGAGAGATTCGACCTATTTTCAGACCATAAAAGCTCGAAGTACATCTACACTTAGAAAGAATTGAATATGAGACAAAAGAGATGGATGGAGTTCTTGAAAGACTATGACTTCTAACTACATTCCATCTAGGGAAGGCAAACTTCAAGGCGGATGCCCTCAATAGAAGGTTCGATAAGAGGAATGAGGAAAAATGGTAAATGTATCATCTCATTAGTAACTATAACTTGAGTGTAACTTCAGATGGCGAGCAAGCAACCTGTATGCAATGGTTTGCCAACCAATCTCTTATAGCAGATTAGAGATGATTAAAAACACGACAAATGGATTCTGGACTTGACAGAAGGTGTCAAGCAAGGCAAACACACCGATTTTAGAATTGATGCCAAAGGTACATTGAGACTTGGATATAGAGTTTACATACCAGAGAGTGGGTAGAGTAGGAGAACAATACTAGATGAAGCTCATCAAACTAAGTACACAATGCATCCAAGAGGTGATAGATATACCATAACCCCAAGAAAACTTACTAGTGGAGAGGTATGAAAAGAGATAACCAAGTATGTCTCTAAATGTCTAAACTGTCAGCAGGTGAAGGCCAAACATAGGAAACCCTTAGGAATGTTGCAACCATTTTCAATTCTCAATTAGAAATGGGATAATATTGTAATGGATTTTGTCAGTAGGTTACCTAGGAATCAGAAGGGTTAAGACACAATATGGATGATTGTAGATCGTCTCACAAAGGTAGTTCATTTCTTATCCATCTGATCTATAGATACAGTTGAAAAACTGGGAGAACTATATGTTAAGAAAATAGTGAGGCTACATGGAATACCCAAAACCATAGTGTTAGATAGAGATTCCAAATTCAAATCTCAATTCTGGTAGAGTTTACAAAAAGAGTAAGATAGTAGACTCACCATGAGCACTGCCTTCCATCCTTAGATGGATGGGAAATCAGAAAGAATGATAAAAATACTAGAAGACATGTTGAGAGCATGTGTACTAGATGTCAAGGGCAATTGGAGCAAATACTTGTACTTAGCAGAATTTGCCTACAATAACAACTATCATGCGAGTATTCAAATGGCCCCATATGAGGTTCTTTATAGCAAACCCTATATATCTCCATCTTGTTGGGCAAATTTTGTGGACCATGTACTCACAGGGACAGACTGTAATAACTTGAAAACTCTGTATTTAATTAAATGAAATTTAAGATCAATTCAGTGAAATTGGGTGCAAAATGAAATTAGGCTCATTTGACGGCTAAATTTGGTTAGTTTTTGAAAGTCTAATTTAGGGACCCTAAACAACTTGAAATGAAGGAAGGTGACATGAACCAACTGGACAAAATATCCAAAAATTAGAACAATGGGTTGAGGTTAAGGTTTTCATTTGCCAAACGTCTTTCAAGGGGTCCAAATTAGAACAAATTGTCATTTAGGGTACTTCAAGAGATCGAAATGACCCGAAACTAAATGCAATAACATGAACTAACAAAGTGAATGACATATCCAAAAATTAAAACAATTGGTGGATGTTAAGGTTTTTCATTTGCCAAACGCTCTTCAGGGGGTCCAAATTAGAAAGACTTGTCATTTAGGGTAATTCGGGGGATCAAAATGACTCAAAATGAAATGGAATGACATAAACTAACAAAATGAATGATATATCCAAAAATCAAAACAATTGGCCAAGATTTGAATTTTTATTGCCTAGTGACCTTAGTGGGTCTTAAATAAGGAAAGTTTTGAAAAAAAAATCACCTAAGGCCAAACCATACCAAAACAAATGCATTAGGTTCATGTGACTCTAAAACTATAAGATATGAATCATAATTCCATGTAAATAAGGAGATATTAATTTTTATTTGATTTTGGTGAACCCATGAAGTCATAGCCACCCCCATTTAAGCCAAAATTGGCCAACCACATACATGTGTGTGCACACATTTGAGCAACCCTATTTAGATATTTTCTTGGAACCTAGATGAGCATTCTTGACTATTATATGGTGTCTTCTTAGATTTGATATTGTACACCCATGCTTGATGCCCAAGAAATAAGAGAATGGGAAAATATTCCTTGTGTGTTCATTTGACGAACAAGCGAGGAAACCAAAAAGAAAAGTTTTCATGAGCACAAATAGGACGTCCCATTTGACGTAGAATATGATTTAAACCTCTTTCATGTTCACACATAATTAGGAAACAAGATTGTACTCATATCTTTTGAATTAGAAAGACATAGTGGCCCTACTTGCCAACCATGAGCACACTTGCCCTATTTATGCAAACCATCCCCTTGTGAGTTTGGAAACATGCCCAAATGCGTGAACTGCCCTAGATGTCCCCTTTGTGCTCGTGAACACTTATAAATACCCCATCCTGCTCACATTCATCTCATCCCAAAGCAAAGAGTCGACACTTCCCTCTTTGCTTTTTCTTGCCTTCTTCTTGGCACCCATTTTGACTCTCTTTTCTTTCTTATATGAGAAGTTATTATTTTAGTACTTTACAAAGTTGTTGAAGCAGTTTGTTGGTGATTAGAAGATCTTGAAGTTCTGAAATTGATAGATAAGGGGAACCTATATCAGATTCTACAAAAAAGCTTGGATTAAGGTGGAGGGGATTTCTTAAACTTCTACTTTTACTCTTTCAAATTTCTAGCATGTTCATGCTTATTTCAATTCTAGTTTTCAGCATATTTTATTTTAGTTTCAGCATGTTTAATCATATTTTAATTTTAGTTTAGCATGTTTTTTGTGTTTTTAATTACTCATGAGAGCATGTCATGCTTAGAATCTATGTTTAGGATTTAATTCAATGTTTCAAGCATGCTATGTAATGTTTACATGCTTTCTTGGTTGTTTAAAATCTTGAAATATACTTTTTGAATTTCTTTTATGATTATGTGATTTTTAAATATAAGAAATTGAAGATAAGAACCACGTACTGTCATAGTGACATGTATGAGTGCTATGGGTGTTCTTAACACATGCTTGGAGTGTGTGGCTGCGGGGCGCAACTAAGGGATACATGGTATGTTGCATCCAATGAAAAGTGACAAAGAAATGTCTTTCTACCCTAAAGAGGGGTATTTAAATTAAGAACATCAAGGGAGTAGAACCATTTTCAATCTTAACGTCAACTACAACTAAAAAGTTGCTTGAATCACTTAATGCATGAAAGTGTTTGAATTTGAATATGCTATTGATTTGAAATAGTAACTTAATTGTTTAATGAATGATCCACTGGGCTATGTGTTCATCCCTTCCTTTTATTTTTTAAAAAATTGAAATGCATGATCAAGCTTGCTAAGGAATTAGAAAGTTTATTTTTAGTAAGTTTCTATGTAAGGGCATATTGCCCAAAATTTGAATAAAGACTTCCGCTATATTTTTCTTTTAAATTTTAGAGTTACGTACTCTTTATTTTGATTATATGAATTTAATAATGTATTTTTTTATTTTATTTTGAATAAACAAAGAGTTTGAAGTTTTCCTTTATTCACTTGTATTATCTTGTTAAATATTAAACTCAATGGAAGTGAATTTATGAGTATTTCAATAAGTGTTAGAGTGAAGGAATCGAGATGCAAGTGGTGTACTTGTAAATATAACATAGGGTCCAACCTACCTTATGGTTGAGCTTAAACATATCTCTTGGGGGTTAGGCTGATACAAATGTGGTATCAGAGCCTAGGCATTAATTGCTGGGCCAAAATTAGAAAGTTTCCTCTAATACAAAGGTGGTAACAGAGCCTAAGCTTTAAGTCCCTTGGGCTAGAATGAAAAAGTCAATCAATGGCTGTTTGCCTAGAATTAAAAACTCAAATTATGGTTTCACTTTGAATTGAATTGAATCTTAAATGCCTTGGGCTAGAATTAGAAAGTAAATCAGTGGTTGTTTGACTAGAATTATAAACTCAAATCAGGGTTTCACTTTGAATTGAATTAATTCTTGGATGCCCTACCTTCTATTTTTGGAATTCAAATATGTTCTAAAAAGTGTTTTAAAAAATGAATTATTTGTTTTTAAAACGTTTTGTTGGGATACAAAGACTACAAGTTGAATTGATAGTGGGTAAGCCTTGTCCCGAGTAAAGCTAAACATTGAAAGGGAAGTGGGTTATCCCAGCCTAGAAAACACGGTTGCTAAGCAGAATTTGGTCTCACCGCTCGATCGGAAGGTTGTCCCACCAGCTTGTACGAACAGTTTGAGTTGAAGAACAACTTTAGTTTCTAGAAAAAAAAAATTAGAAGGTGAAAAATTAGGGCAAGGAATCGAATAAAAGTCAAAAAAGATGCCAAAGGTGGTATCTCCGCTAGCCAAAGGTTGTGTGTCAACTAGACGAAACCTTAGGTCCAACGGAAAAACCTTAGGAAGAAACGTGGTGTAGCCATAGGTGGCACAGTGGATCAAAAGCAAAAGTCTTTAGGACATAGACTAGAGACTAAAAGTTGTGTGAAAACAGAAAATTGTTTGATCAGGACACGAGATCGAGAAACTTCTATATCTTTTGGTTTCTATGTAGTATAGGATGCATAGGAATTCGGGGTTATGAAGGAAGCCTAAACTCGGAGAATGATCGACCATGTGTGGTGAATGATCGGTAACTCAGGCAGAACAAGTTTCTCTTTGCTCGCTGGTATGGGACGAAGAAGTATAGTGGGCTCGGGAACCTTAGTTATTGAGCAATTTGTGAAATTGTTTGGGTACAACTCTGTTCTAGGTGAAAACCTAAGTGGAAGGGGTAGAGTGATATAAGACACTTGAACTTGAAAGCTTAGGTGAGAGCTTGGAACCATGCTGTGCTAGCTTAATTGTATGATTGTGTGATGTGCACGCTTTACTATTTATTTGCTTTGAGACCAAATCTTGTACCCATGCATGAAAAGAACCTAGAAGAAAAACTTTTAGGCAACTGAACAAATCAAGAACCTAGAAATTGAATCTAGAGTCATGGTAGTACGAATGTTTGCTAAAACAAACATTGACGTTGGAAAGATGAGCGGGGAAGAGTTCAAGGAGGTCTTCCACGAAAAGTTCTTTCTGAAGGTGACACTGTGGAAGCTACAAGAGGACTTCTTCAGGTTAAATCAGAAGGACTTGACTATAGTTGACTACAAGAGAAAGTTTATTGAATTGGATAAGTTCTCTTAGGTGTTGATCTAAGAAGAAAAAAATGAAAGCTAATTGGTTTGTTTAGGGTCTCAAGATTAAAATTCAAAAAGTGATTAAGACTCTAAGCTTAAAAGACATATAGGGATTCTAGAGCATAAACTCAACTTAGAATAGAGGTTGAGAGAAAAAAAAAAAGAGGCCTAGTAATGAAAAAGAGAATTCAGAGGCCCAAAAAAAGAATAAGAGTGGTGGGAAGGAACCATAAACCCAGAAAGAGGGGAAAAATAAAGATCGACTAAAAGAACAGGTGAGGAAGCAGGGACCATGCTATGTGTGCAGGTAGAAGGATTATATAGCGAGAAACTTGTAATAGCCTGAAAACTCTGTATTTAATCAAATGAAATTCAAGATCAATTTAGTGAAATTGAAAGCAAAATGAAACCAGGCTCATTTTAAGGCTAAATTTTGCAAGTTTTCGAAAGTCTCATTTGTGACCTTTTGGGACCCAAAACAACTTGAAATGAAGTAAGGTGACATGAACCAACTAATGGGACAATATATGCCAAAATTAGAACAATTGATTGACGTTAAGGTTTTTATTTGCCAAACGCCCTTCAGGGGGTCCAAATTAGAAAGAATTGTCATTTATGGTACTTCGAGGGATTGAAATGACACAAAACGAAAGGAAATGACATGAACTAACAAAATGAATAAAATATCGAAAAATTAGAACAATTGGCCAAGATTTGAATTTTCATTTGCTTAGTAACCTCAGTGGGTCTCAAATAAGGAAAGTTTTTGAAAGAAAATCACATAGGGAAAAATCATACCTTAAAATGTGCACTAGGTTCATGTGATTCCAAAACTATAGGATATAAATCATATTTCCATGTAAATAAGGAGATATTAATTTTTATTTGATTTTTGTGAATCCATGAAGTCATGATCACCCCTAACATGTGCAAGTTAAATTAGTGGAACACCATGATCATGTGCACCCTACCCTACCCTAAGCTCTACGCTACGTGTCCATTATTTGAAACCAGAAAGAATGATCTCATGTGCCATATAAATGATCAAGTATGACCATACCTATAGAAACCATGAAGAATGATTCCATATGCCAAGATAAATGATCATGTATACTAAGGTTACATATGAAATGTCTAATAAGTGTGTGTGTGGGCATACATGTGACAAACCCAAGATATAAATTTAATGAGAGTGGCTGATTTGAAGAGATATAGAAACATTGCTTTACCTAGAAAAATAATTAGAAAATAGAAACTTGCCTCATGCTCACATGTGTAGCCAAAAGGGAGAGAATCTAAGGGAAATAAGAAACATACCAAAACTTTGTTTTTGTGTGCCTATATTAGAAACTTATTTGATTTTATGAATCACAACATATTATAATGTTTCCCTACTAATAGAGGACGTTCAAGAGATATTAGAATGTATTCTAAACCATTAATTGTGTTCACACATAAAAGAAACAAATAAGGTTCAAAGATTTTGCTCACACTTGGATTAGAAACCTTAGTGGTCTCACTTGCCAACTATGTACACACTTGATCTCTTTAAGCAAACCATCCCCTTATGAGTTTAAAAAGAAGCCCAAACGTGGTGAGCTGCCCTAGATGCCCCCTTGTGCTCATGAACACCTATGAATACCCCCTCTTTCTCATATTCATCTCATCCCAAAGCAAAGAGTTGACACTTTCCTCTTTGCTTTTTCTTGCCTTCTTCTTGGCACACCCTCTTATTCTCTTTACTTTCTTCCATGAGAAGTTCTTATTTTAGTATTTTAGAGAGTTATTGAAATCCTTTTGTTGGTGATTATAAGTTCTTGAAATTCTAAAAGTGGTGGATAATGGGAACCTCTGTCGGATTCTACAAAGAAACTTGAATTAAGGTGGAGATGATTTATTTAACTTCTACTTTGCTCTTTCAAATTTTTAGCATGTCCATGCTTGTTTCAATGCTAGTTTTAGCATGTTTTATTTTAGTTTCACCATGTTTAATCATATTTAAATTTTAGTTTAACATGTTTTTATATTTTAATCACTCATAAAAGCATGTTATGCTTATAATTCATGTTTAGGATTTAATTCGATGTTTCAAGCATGCTATGTAATGTTTACATCCTTTCTTGGTTTTCTAAAATTATGATATTTACATTTTCAATTTATTTTATGATTATGCGATTTTTAAATATAAGAAATCGTAGAGAAGAACCACATACTGTCATAGTGACGTATATGGGTGCAATGGGTGTTCTTAACACATGCTTGGAGTGTGTGGTTGCGGGGTGCAACTATGGAATACTTGGTATGTGGTATCCAATGGAAAGTAACAAATAAATGTCTTTCCACCTTAAAGAGGGGTATCTAAATTAAGAACATCAAGGGAGTGGAACCCCTTTTGATCTTAACGTCAAGTACAACCAAAAAGTTACTTGAATCACTTAATGCGTGAAAGTGTTTGAATTTGGATGTGCTATTGATTTGAAATAGTACCTTAGTTGTTTAATGAATGATCCACTAGGCTATGTATTTACCTCCTTTTATTTTTCAAGAAATTGATCAAGCTTGCTAAGGAATTAGAAAGTTTATTTTTAGAAATTTTCTATGTAAGGCCATATTCCCCAAATTTTTAATAAAGACTTCCACTGAATTTTTGTTTTAGAGTTACATACTCTTTCTTTTGATTATATTAATTCAATTATGTATATCTTTATGTTATTTTTTAATAAACAAAGAGTTTGAAGTTTTCCTTTATTCACTTGTATTATCTTGTTAAAAATTAAACTCAATGAAAGTAAATTTCTGAGCATTTCAATAAGTGTTAGAATAAAGAAATTGATATGCAAGTCGTGTACTTGTAAATGTAACATAGGACCCAACATACCTTGTGGTTGAGCTTAAACCTATCTCTAGGGGGTTGGGGTGTTACAAAGGTGGTATCAGAGCTTAGACTTTAGGTGCATTGGGCTAGAATGAAAAAGTCAATCAGTAGCTATTTGACTAGAATTAGAAACTCAAATTATGGTTTCACTTTGAATTTAGTTGAATCTTGAATGCCTTGGGCTAGAATTAGAAAGTCAATCAGTGGCTGTTTGACTAGAATTGAAAACTTAAATTAGGGTTTTACTTTGAATTGAATTGATTCTTGAATGCCCTACCATCTGTTTTTGAAATTGAAAAAACGTTTTAGAAAGTGTTTTAAAAAATGAACTATTTGTTTTTAAAATGTTTTGTTTGGATACAAAGATTGCATGTTGAGGTAATACTGGTTGAGCATTGTCTCAAGTAAAGCTAAACATTGAAAAGGAGGTTGGTTATCCCAGCCTGGAAAGCACAGTTGCTAAGCAAACTTGAAGCTCGCTACCCGATCTGAAGATTGTCCCACCAGCTTGTACAAGTAGTTTGAGTTGAAGAGAAACTTTACTTTCTATAAAAGAAAATTAGATGGTAGAAAATTTGGGCAAGGAATCGAATAGAAGTCAAAAAAGATGCCTAAGGTGGTATTTTAGCTAGCTTAAGGTCATGAGTCAACCAGATGAAACTTTAGGTGCAGGGAAATGACCTTAGGTAGAAACATGGTGTAGCTATGGGTGACATAGTGGATCAAAAGCATAAATCTTTAGGACATAGGCTAGAGACTAAAACTTATGTGAAAACAAAAAATTGTTTGATCAAGACACGGGACTGGGAAGCTTCTCTATCTTTCAATTTCTATGTAGTGTGGGATGCATAGGAATTTAGGGTTATGGAAGAAGCTTGGACTCGGAGAATGATGGACCATGTGTGGTGAATGATCGATAACTCTAGCAGAACGAGTTTCTCTATGCTCGCTGATATGGGACGATGGAGTATAGTAGGCTCGAGAACTTTAGTTATATAACAATTTGTGAAATTATTTGGGTACAGCTCTCTTCAGGGTAAAAGCCTAAGTGGAAACGATAAAGTGGTGTGGGACACTTGAACCTGAAAGCTTAGGTGGAAGCTTAGAACCTTGTTGTGCTAGCTTGATTGTATGCTTATGTGATATTCATGCTTTACTATTTATTTGCTTTGAGACCAAATCTTGTACCCATGCATGAAAGAATCTAGAAGAAAAACTTTTAGGCCACTAAACAGATCGAGAACCTAGAAACTTAATCTAGAGTCATGATAGTATGAATCTTTGTTGAAATGAACATTGACATTGAAAAAATGAGCCGAGAAGAGTTCAAGGAGGTCTTCTATGAAAAGTTCTTTCCAGAGATGCCACTGTAAAAGCTACAAGAGGACTTCATCAGGTTGAATCAGAAGGACTTGACTATAGTTGAGCACGAGAGAAACTTCACTGAATTGGATAAGTTCTCTCGGGAGCTAATCTAAGAAGAAAGAATGAAAACTAATTGGTTTGCTCAAGGTCTCAAGATTGAGATTGAAAAAGTGATTATGACTCTAAGCTTAAAGACATATAGGAATCCTAGAGCATGAACTCAACTTAGAACAGAAGTTGAAAGGAAAAAAACAAGAGGCCTAGTAATAAAATACAGAACCTAAAGGCCTAGAAAAAGAATAAGAGTAGTGGGAAGCACCAAAACCTAGAAATAAGATGAAAATAAAGATAAACTAAAAGAATAGGTGAGGAAGCAGAGACTATGCTATGTGTGTAAGTAGAAGGATCATGTAGCAAGAAACTGTTCGACTACACCTGCTTAGGCTCCTCAGCCACAAAACTCTCAAGGAAGAGGTCAGATTGATCGTTCTCAGGGCAGACAACAACAATAAAATGCCAACCAAGGGCAAAATCAAGGGTCGTGGGCAGAACTAGGCTAGAGTGTTTGTTGTTGAAGCTCAAGAAGATGAAAACCTACCCTAGAGACCCTAGTGTAAAAAAATATTGGGAGAACTTGATTAGCCCTTTATTTAAAATTGTTATATGTTAGCATTTATGAGTTTTAAGCTTTGATAAGGTTTTGTACCTATTCTTTTCGATAAATGAAATTTATTCCCTTAAAAATCCTTGTTGTTACATTTTGAAGGTTTAAAATAGAAAGTCTGGGAATAGGAAGTGTTAGTAATAAACTGAGGCCTGCCTTGTGGTCAAGTCCACTTAGACGGAGGTGAGGTATTACAAAAAACCTTTAACCTTCAAATAGATTAAGAACATTAGGTTGAGTATAACCCTAAAATGAAAAAACGAGCCTATCTCTACAACATGTCTTGCCTATTAGATCTTTTGCAATCAAATTGTGGGTAAACAAAGGTCATATGAATGGCTTACAAGCCTAATAGAGGAAATTGAATAAGATAAGCATATTGACCTTAGGTCATATGCTAAGGATACCCTAAGACTTAGGGAGAAAACACTGTATGAGAAATTGCGGATCATCTCACTAAAGTCGCTAATTTTTGCCAACTAGATCTAGATCAAGTCAGTAAGTCTGAGGGAGTTACCCATACACTAGAGATTATGTTGAGCTATTGTGTCCAAAACATTAAAGGAAATGGGAGAAACTACGAACTTGACTCCTCTTACATCACCCACTATGAGGAAGTAAATATTAAAGGTGATGCTACTTGAGAGGAAACACTAGTCTGAATTCTTGACCATAAAGTATAGAGTCTACAAAGAAAGGATATCCCGCTAGTCAAGGTACTGTGGAAACATCACGAGGTGGAAAAGCTACCTGGGAACTCGAAAGTGAGATGAAGACCAAATATCCACATCTATTCACTAAAAATCCTTAGTCATGTACAAATTTTGAGGACGAAATTTTTCAAATAAGGGTAGGTTGTAATACTTTGAAAACTCTATATTTAATTAAATAAAATTCAAGATCAATGTAGTGAAATTGGAAGCAAAATGAAACCAGGCTCATTTCAGGGTTAAATTTGATAGGTTTTCGAAAATCTCATTTGGTGGTCTTTAGGGACCCAAAACAATTTGAAATAAAGTAAGGTGAAATGAACCAACTAATGAGATGACATATCCAAAAATTAGAATAATTGGTCAAGGTTAAGGTTTTCAATTGCCAAACGCTATTTAGGGGGTCTAAATTAGAAATAATTGTTATGTAGAGTACTTCGAGGGATTAAAATGACCCAAAACGAAACGGAATGACATGAACTAACAAAATGATTGACATATAAAAAAATTAGAATAATTGGCCAAGATTTAAATTTTCATTTGTCTAGTGACCTCAGTGGGTCTCAAATAAGGAAAGTTTTTAATAGAAAATCATCTAGGGCAAAACCATTCCTTAAAATGTGCACTAGGTTCATGTGATTCCAAAACTATAGGATATAAATCATATTTCCATGTAAATAAGGAGATGTTAATTTTTATTTGGATTTTGTGATTCCATGAAGTTATGACCACCCCTAACATGTGCAAGTCAAATGGGTGGAACACCATGATCATGTGCACCCTACCCTACCCTAAACTCTATGCGACGTGTCCATTATTTGAAACCATGAAGAATGATCCCATGTGCCATGTAAATGATCAAGTATGCCCACACCTATAAAAACCATGAAGAATGATTCCATGTGCCAAGATAAATGATCATGTATACTAAGGTTACATATAAAATGTCTCATAAGTATGTGTGTGGGCACACATGTGACAAACCCAAGATAGAAATTTAATGAGAGTGGCTGATTTGAAGAGATATAGAAAGATTGCTTTGCCTAGAAAAAAAATTAGAAATAGAAACTTGCCTCATGCTCACATGTGTAGCAAAAAATGGAGGGAATCCAAGGGAAATAAGAAATATACCAAAACTTTGTTTTTGTGTGCCCATATTAGAAACTTATTTGATTTTATGAATCATAACATATTAAAATGTTTCCCCACTAATAGAGGACGTCCAAGAGAGATTAGAATGTATTCTAAACCATTAATTGTGTTCACACACATAAAAGAAACAAATATGGTTCAAAGATTTTGGTCACACTTGGATTAGAAACCTTAGTGGCCCCACTTGCCAACTATGAACAAACTTGCCCTCTTTATGCAAACCATCCCCTTATGAGTTTAGAAACATGCCCAAACATGGTGAGCTGCCCTACCTGCCCTAGATGCCCCCTTGTGCTCTATCTCATCCCAAAGCAAAGAGTTGACACTTCGCTCTTTGTTTGTTCTTGCCCTCTTCTTAGCACCCCTTCTCACTCTCTTTTCTTTCTTGTGTGAGAAGTTCTTATTTTAGTATTTTAGAGCGTTGTTGAAGTCTTTTTTTGGTGATTATAAGTTCTTGAAGTTCTAAAAGTGGTGGATAAGGGGAACTTCTGTCGGATTCTACAAAGAAACGCGAATTAAGGTGGAGAGGATTCCTTTAACTTCTAATTTGCTCTTTCAAATTTCTAGCATGTTCATGCTTGTTTCAATGCTAGTTTTAGCATGTTTTATTCTAGCTTCAACATGTTTAATCATATTTAAAAATTAGTTTAGCATGTTTTTATGTTTTAATCACTCATAGGAGGATGTCTTGCTTAGAATCCATGTTTAGGATTTAATTCAATGTTTCAAGCATGTTGTGTAATGTTTACATGCTTTCTTGGTTGTTTAAAATTCTGATATTTACATTTTAAATTTCTTTTATGATTATGTTATTCTTAAATATAAGAAATTGAAGATAAGAACCATATACTATCATAGTGACCCGTATGGGTGCTATGGGTGTTCTTAACACATGCTTGGAGTGTGTGGTTGTGGGGCATAACTAAGGGATACTTGTTATGTGGCATCAAATGGAAAGTAACAAAGAAATGTCTTTCCATGCTAAAGAGGGTTATCTAAATTAAGAACATCAAGGGAGTAGAACCCCTTTCAGTCTTAACGTCAACTACAACAAGGTTACTTGAATCACTTAATGCATGAAAGTGTTTGAATTTGGATGTGCTATTGATTTGAAATAGTAACTTAGTTGTTGAATGAATGATCCACTGGGCTATGTGTTCACCCCTTCCTTTTATTTTTCAGGAAATTGAAATGCATGATCAAGCTTGCGAAGGAATTAGAAAGTCTATTTTTAGAAAGTTTCTATGTAAGGCCATATTGTCCAAATTTTGAATAAATACTTCTGCAAAATTTTTGTTTTAGAGTTACGTACTCTTTCTTTTAATTATATGAATTCAATAATGTATTTCTTTATTTTATTTTGAATAAACAAAGAGTTTGAAGTTTTTCTTTATTCACTTGTATTATCTTGTTGAATATTAAACTCAATGGATGTGATTTTATGTGCATTTCAATAAGTGTTAGAATAAAGGAATTGATATCAAGCTATATACTTGTAAATGTAACATAAGACCCAACTTGCCTTGTGGTTGAGCTTAAACCTGTCTCTAGGGGGTTAGGGTGTTACACAGACCTAGTACAAGAGATGAATGAACAAATGAAACATATCCAAAGGAGGTTAACCACAACTTAAAGTAGGCAGAAAAACTATGCAAACAAGAGGAGAAGACCACTAGAGTCCTAGATTAGTGATAGAGTAGTCTTGAGGATTAGCCCTCAGAAAGGGATCAAGCTGTAACACCCCAAACCCCAAGAAACGGGTATAAGCTCAACCACAAGGCGGGTTGGGTCCTATGCTACATTTACAAGTACACAACTTGTATCCCAATTCCTTTATTCTAACACTTATTGAAATACTCATAAATACACTTATATTGAGTTTAAAATTCAACAAGATAATACAAGTAAATAACGAAAAACTTCAAACTCTAAAGAAATATATTATTGAATGCATATAATCAATAGAAACAGTACATGACTCTAAAATTTAAAAATAAAATATAACGGAGGTCTTTATTCAAAATTTGGTCAATATGTCCTTACATAGAAACTTTCTAATAATAGAGTTTCTAATCTCTTAGGGAGCTTGTTCATGCATTTCAAATTCTTGAGAAATAGAAGGAAGGGGTAAGCACATAACCTAGTAGATCATTTCATCAAACTACTAATTTACTAATTCAATTCAAAACTACATCCAATCTTAATCACTTACAAGCATTAAGCATTTCAAACAATATCTTGGTAGTGTTGTATATTTGACCAAAGGGGGTTTTTAATCCCTTGACATTCTTCATTAAAATACTCCTATTCTGGGATGGAATGACAATTCATCTTGTCACATTTCATTGGAAATAAGGATCACTTGTTCACATTCCAAGTATTTTAAAACACATCCACACTTAGTGATGTTACTCATATACACTAAGTATATGCAAAAAACACCCATAGTGTCACTTAGACTGCTATGATGGTACGTGGTTGTTATCTTCATTTTCTCATATTTAATTTCAAATAAATATGAAACAAGATAATAATAATTAATATCAAAATTTAAATAATAAAGAGAACATGGAAACATGCATGACATGATTGAAAATTCAAAAAAAAAATAAGCCTAAGCATGGTTTCTAAGCATATTACGTTATCATGTACGAATTAAAATATGAATACATGTTAAGTTAAAAATAAAACTTGATCAAATATACTTCAAATTGAAATATAAACATGTTGAAAACTAAAAACAAACTTGAATATACTAAAGACTTGAAGTAGTAAAGAAGAAGTTCTAAAAATCTCATTCACCTTAATTCGAGTTTCTTTGTAGAATCCAGTAGAGGTTCCCCTTATCCGCCACTTTTAAAAATTCAAGAACTTCTAATCACCAACAAAAATACTTCAACAACTCTCTAAAACACTAAAATAAGAACTTCTCACACAAGAAAGAAAAGAGAGTGAGAAGAGGTGCGAAGAAGAGGGCAAGAACAAACAACGAGGGAAGTGTTAATTCTTTGCTTTGGGATGAGATGAAGGTGAGCAAGAGAGGTTTATATAGATGTTCATGAGAGCATATGGGATGTCCTAGGGCACCCTTGGGCAGCTCACAAAAATTCGGGCAAGTTTTTATACATGAAGGGGATGGTTTGCATAAAGAGGGCAAGTGTGCTCATGGTTGGCAAGTGGGACCACTATGGCTTTCTAATTCAAAAGATATAAGTACAATCTTCTTTCCTAACTATGTGTGAACGCAAAAGTGGTTTAAATCATATTCTAATTAAAATGGGACATTCCCTATGTGTTCATGGCAACTTTCCTTTTCGGTTTCCTTGCTCACCACACAAAGACACAATGAATACTTTGCCATTTTCTTATTTCTTGGACATCAAGCATGGGTGTACAATATCAAATTTGAAAGGACACCAGATAATAGTAAAAAATGCTCATCTTGTTTCCAAAAAACTATCTAAATATGGTTGCTCACATGTGTGCACACACACATGTATGTGGTTGGGCTGATTTTGGCTTAAGTGGGTGTGAGTGTATACAATCAAGTGGGGATGGCCATGACTTCATGGGTTCATAAAAATCAAATAAAAATTAATATCTCCTTATTTACATGAAATTATAATTTATCTCCTATAGTTTTGGAATCACATAAACCTAATGCATATTTTAAGGTATGCTTTGGCCTTAGGTGATTTCCTTCAAAAACTTTCCTTATTTAAGACCTACTAAGGTCATCAGACAATGAAAATTCAAATCTTGGCCAATTGGTCTAATTTTTGGATATATCATTCATTTTGTTAGTTAATGTCATTCTGTTTCGTTTTGAGTCATTTCGATTCCCCGAAGTACCTTAAATGACAATTCTTTCTAATTTGGAACCCTTGAAGGGCGTTTAGCAAATGAAAACCTTAACCGCGACCAATTTTTCTAATTTTGGATGTCATTCATTTTGATAGTTCATGTTATTCCGTTTCATTTCGGGTCATTTTAATCCCCTAAAGTACCCTAAATGACAATTCTTTCTAATTTGGACCCCCTGAAGGGCGTTTCGCAAATGAAAAGCTTAACCTCGACCAATTGTTCTAATTTTTTTGATATATTGTCCCCTTAGTTGGTTCATGTAACCTTACTTCATTTCAAGTTGTTTTGGGTCCTTAAGGGGCACTAAATTAGAGTTTTGGAACTTGCCACATTTAGCCCTGAAATAAGCTCAATTTCATTTTGCACCGAAATAAATACAGAGTTTTCAGGGTATTATACAAGCATTTTGGGGTCAAGGAGAAGTTATCACCGAGATTCATTGGTCCATTTGAAATACTCAACCAAGTTGGTGAGTGTATCTATGAGCTAGAATTACAATTAGAATGTCCTCGACCAATAACATATTCTATGTATCGATGTTGCAGAAGTATGAGTCGAACCCCTTTCACATCATACATTGGGAGGAAGTCAACATTCGAGACAATACTACTTATAGAATCAGCGATCAGGATATTAGATTATAAGATACAGAGTCTCAAGACCAAGAAAATCCCTATAGTCAAGGTTCTGTGAAGACATCATGACCTGGAAGAGGCTCCCTGGGAGTTAGACAGCAAAATGCAAAAGAAGTACCCGAACCTCTTCATAAGGAGCAGCTGATTGGATGGCATTGTATAGGTATGTGATCCCTTTGATATTTTGAGGATGAAATTCTTTTTAAGGGGTATAGATTGTAATACTTCAAGAATTAGAGATTCTCACAAAAAAAAAAATTTCGCACGGCTATCGCAATAGCCATTTGGGTGTCACAGTAGTACTGCATAAAATGGGAAAAATGAAGTTTCGTGTGAATACCACGGTGTTGGTTGCCAATACCGCAGTACTACGATAAAAAATATGGAATTTGGGATGAAAACGTGGTACCACGATACGGAAACGCAATACTATGGTACACACCGCAGAACTGTGATTAGAAAACTCAAAGTTTTGGGACACACTGCAGTACTGCGATTAGAAAACTCATAGTTTTGGGACACAGACATGTTACTATAGTGCCCAAAAGAGATATTGTGATTAGAAACAGTCCCAAATACCATAGTACTGCGATAAGATATCGCAGTACTGTTATTAAAACTCAAAAATGGAAGGTCTGTAATGTCACGATACTGAGTTATCTATGTATAGTCCTCTTCGCAGAGGAAACCCTAATTCCCACCATTCATCTTATAGGCGCACACCTTGTCATACGAACCAAAACTAGCTATGACAAGTGACCTCTTCTCCCTTCCTTATGCATCTGAGCTCGGTTTTCATCCATTCAAACCCTTCTCAACTGCATCATGAACACTAAAAGAAGGAAGAGTACACCGACAGTAAAATGAGTGGACAGTTACACATTTGCTGAATGGCAGTACGAAGGTAGACACATGTTCATCCAAAAACCCATGTTTTTAATTACCGTTATATACTTGTCGAGTTATAATCGTTTTCCTTGGTGTAAGAATGCACAAAAAGAATGTGACGTCTCCTAGTGTAGCGAACAAAAAAGAGGACGAACAATATTAGGTATAATATGTTTCTACTCTATATGATGTCTATCTTAGTTCTAGATCTTGCGTATTAAACCCATGTCGTGTACACTTGAAAGAACCAAAATTGATAACAGATGTATGAAGGGCATACTTTGGGACCCTTGTGAGTACCGTGGTGTTAAACATGGTAGCACCTGCACATGGGAGAATATTCTCGCATTACCACGGTAATGACGAGAGTATTGTGGTGACATGAGGAACATGTAATTTTTTTGATCTTTCGTAAACTGATCACCAAAATGTCATTCCCATACCGCTGTATTGATAGGTTAATGGACGCCATAGGATAATTATTTTACATTCTTTTGCATACAACACATCCATTTGACTTGGAAATCATTAGATTATGAGTTTGGAATATTAGAAATATAATAAGTACTGAAAATAGTATTAAATCACTAAAGGTTGAAGACTATGCGACGGGTAGAGTGATAAAGCAAAGATTAGATCATACACTCTCTTTAATAATATTTTAATCTCAAGTGTAAAGCATGACTATGTGCTTACTTTTTTGAGCTTAGAAGTATGCTAGGAATGACATGTTACTTGTTGTATATTTGTGTGTACCTATGATCTTGTGATAGCATGCTACCTATTTCCATCATCAAATACTATCCTAAGAACATGCCATCTGTGTTATTTGTTAAATTACATAATCTGCGTGACTTGTTACATGATAATTTATCATCATGTTTAGTGTATACATGTACTGTGATGATGAGATGAATTGTGCATGTTAGTGGTCACTGAATAAAGATAATTAAGATTCTAACCACGTACTAAGGCAATGATATAGATACTGTGGTAGTATCCATCATGTTTTCTAAGAATTACATGAGAATGATGACAAAATAAGTAATTTGATGTAAAAGAACCATGAATATCAACATGATATTTACTAAAAAGTGTTTTATGCTTTTTGATTGCTTATAAATGCTCAAGTTCTACATATAATATATAACAAATTACCAACATAGTCAATAAATTTCATTAATGTGTGAATCATTTAATAGAATAATTTGATTATTATAGTATTTACCTCAAAAAAACAAAATTTGTCCAAAACGTTGGGTATGTTAATGAGATGATGGTGACGATTTATGTTGGATGGATGTCCCACCAATTAAAAGATTGTGTCATTAGTCATGTCATCATCTGATCAAAAGCTTGTTGTTTCTCTATCACGAGTTATTTTTATTTTTTATTTTTTACTCTTTTAAAGTTGATATCAATTTTTTTTAGTATAACACCTTCGCTTGTGTAACAGTAAGTAATCTATCTTGATCACTAATCTTTGTTCGTGCTTTATTCGAGAATAACTATTGTTTTATATTCTTTTATTATTGCAAGTCCTCTTTTCATTCAATTGAATATTTTCTTCAATTGATGTTGTAACTTTAGAACTAGATGAAGTAGGCTTTTGCCCATAGCTCAAGCTTTTTACATATCTAAATTTCTTTCCCACAACTTGACATATTTTTGAATGTTAGTAACTATGAATTGATAAATAAACACATTAAAGATGTAAATAATTAACTCATCATAAATCTTAGCATTTGTCATTTATGTGGGGTCACTAGGATTTTGGGATTAAAAAAGGTTGTTTGTAAAGAATGCATCCTCTCAAAGAACAAAAAAATTTTGTTAATATTAATGATAGATAAAAATACGTATCAAATGTAAATTATATGTGTTGGAACCCCTTTCATGGGCCAAAGGGCAATCTAACAGGTACAATAACTTGACGAACATATTCGTGGAGCAAAGTTGGCCCAATCATTGTTAAGTTTCTCAAACTTGCAGAGTGATCTAAAAGATTCATCAAGTAAAGTGCAAAAGTAAACATTATATAATAGTTAAAGTTACAGAAAAATACAACACAAAGATTTCTTCTATAATATTTACGAAAGCCAAAATTGACCAACCTATAACAAAATGAAAAGGAAGAAAGCGAACACCAAGGAAACTATACAATCACTATGCTTTTCCCTTTATCAATAGTTAAATGACTTGAAATGTTAGTAGTGGAGTAGTAAGCCCAAGTTCAAGAATAGGTTGAATAAGTAATAAATTTAGTATACAACTTAGGACAAGCTTTCCAAAAAGAAATGATGCATGCATGCATGCATGAATAATAACAATGAAGAGCGCATGAAAGTATAACATACAGAAAAATATAGTTATAACTAATGTAACAATTTAGAGAAAAAAATTTTAAATACATGCATTAAATACATGCAAATTGAAAATCACATCCAAGCTAGGGTTTTAAAACATTACATCCAAACCTATGATCATTGCTCACGCAAGTTGTAAGTCAATTGTACTGGTCGCTCAAATGGATTGTAAGATAGCCATACTCCATGAATATACTAACCGCACACTCAATCCTTGAGTATTGTCTCTCAAGTGAGTCAAAAGCTAGCGCACTGATCACATGTTCCAACCTTGTGCTCTAATTTTAAGTTTAATCCTAATCACATCATGTACCCAGCTTGGACCTCAAGCTGATGGTCTCATTATTAGTGTACATCTACCTATTTGAAAACCAATTGTTCTAATTCAGTCATATGAAACCATTCAACACATGCTAATTTATCACAGTTTATGCAACGAATATAAGCCTAAAAATTATTTGAATTAAACTACTAATCTCGTGTTTGATGTACCAACATCCTATCGACACCCGACCATGTTTCGTAATCTATACTCGAATCTACATTATTCAAACGCAAACTCAATTCCTTTGCAAAATTTGGCTCAACTCTAACTCTACAGTCTTTAATCAGTCTTTATCAACTATCGATCAAACTTGGTTCAAATTGGTTAAACTAGCCAAACTTGGTTCATATTGGTCAACTAGTCAAAGTTGGTCAATCCTTATCAACATAGTAAATTCTAGACAACTTAGTCAATTTTGGTCAACATAATCAATTCTAGTTAAATTGGGTGGAACACCTTTGTTTCTGATCATCCAATAGCACTAGGGCTAGATTATAGAAATGTTCTCGAGTACAATAAATCAAAGGAGATAAATGAACATTTAATAATCACATGCGGGGTTAACCAAAGGTCGAGCATGTTACTTCATACATGTTCCAAAGGTTATCAAATTGTTAAATATTAGAAGATGTCATCAAATAAAGGAAAAAAGAAAAGAAAACTTAAATAATCATGCTTGTAGGCCATAATTAGATTTATAAATTTGATAAAATAACAAAATAAACTGAAATAAAAGATATTTGGCCCCATGGCCAACATAAACTTGATCAAAACACTCCATCAGGGTTTAGTAAATCATTCAGTTCAGTAAGCACCTGAAAAGAATATAAGTAAATGGGATGAGCTTAGAGGAGACAAGAAAATCATCCAAAATATTTCTCATGCATTATAAAAATTAAAACACCAATATGCAAACACTTCCAATATATTAAGCAATTTGAAGAATTCATTCTTTGAGGGCTGACATTAAGAACCAAAGGACCATCCTGAATATTTTTTCTCTCTTGAATTATAATCCATCAATTTAAAGCATAGTCTAGGGACACCTCCTAGAGTAAGTGCTGACTATCAAGGTTATCTTTCAAAAAGCCTTCAATTATGTAAAACATTGTCTCTCGTCCCGGCGCCCACGTTATTTGATGGTATTTTTCTTTTTCCTTGGGCCGCTTGGGAGGTGGGCCCATTTGTCTCATTAATATCTTTATTTTTTCTCTTATTTTCCCAAACCTTGGGATTTTCTAAGTTAAAGTAACTCATGTACAATTTCAATAAAATAATAAGAGATCTTTTAGACAAAATAATTCAATATTATTAATCGATTCAAAAAAGGTATAAACACTCATGTTTATTATAACGAAAAAAAACTTCAAAACTTAAGTAGAGTGAATTGGGCCAACATGCCCTACAATTTAATAAAATTTCTAAGGAAAATATTCTAAGTGACCATGTAGTCTTAATTTATCAATTTCCTAAAAGATTAGAAAAAAAAGGGGTGAGCTTATAGATCCACTAATTTATCAATTTCCTAAAAAATTAAAAAAAAAAGGGTGAGCTTAAAGCTAGTAGATCATCCCAAATATTTAAGACATTAATTTTAACAAATAGGACAAATTTGTCAAACACTTTCAAATATTACATGATTAACACAATTCATTGTTCACGGTTGTAGTTAATCCCAAAATGGATTCAACTCTGTGTTCCGGGTCTAAGGAGAAAGATCTTTCCAGAAACTCAAACTCTTACTAGTGAAGTGGGACCACTCCTAAAGCCCAGTTCACTTAGGTGTCAATCTTGGAGCCCAGTTCAAGTCAAAGGTTTGGTATGTCGGGTTTAGGGTTGGAACACACATGAAGAAATTCATCCTTGCGTTGGTACGTGGTTACAATCTTAATTAATGTTTTGTTAAGTATAAAGCATAGCATTCATGTATGTAAATTAAACATAAATTAAGCATGAATTCAATGTGTAAGCATGGTAATATCATAGCATAACATCATAGATCATGCATCTTTATTCATGTAAGCTTAAGCATGCATATTCTACAATTCATATATAATGGTGGATCACAGATATTCAAAATATAACACACATTCAAGCCTTATTTAAATCAAAATAATAAAGTAAAACTGAAAATTATCTCCACCTCAATTGCTTAATCCTTTGATCTTAAGATTCCAAGCTCCTTGAACCTCTGTTGAACCTTCACAACTTCTAGCACAGAATTTGTGTAGAATTTTATTTCTCCACCTTCCTACTACTCTTATTGCTATTTAGAACAACCAAGGAATGAAAGAGATGCCAAGAGCTAGGCAAGGGGAGCAAAAAGAGAATTGTCATGTTCTTGCGAAGATGAAGAGAATGGTGTTCATGGTTGGGTTTATATAGAATCATAATGGACAAGTTTTGGTAAGTTTGAGGTGTCTTCATTGTGGAAACCTTTCTAAAACTCTTCACCTTTTCATTTTATTTGTTTCGTATACCTAAGAATTAGTAAGTAAAGGTTTTAGAAGTTGCTCATACATTCTTTTTGGTTAATTTTCTTTTAAAAACCTTTCTAATTCTCTATTTTATTTTATTTTTTAATTTTAATTATTTGAAAAAATTTTGGAGTGTTACAACCTACCCCTCTTAAAATAAATTTCATCCTCAAAATTTGTACTTACTTATGCCAATGTTTTTTGATCATGTATTTTTGGTGAAGAGGTCTGGGTATTTAGTTTTCATCTCATTTTCTTCCCACTGAATTACGTGAGAGGGGTTTGGTTCATATCTTGTCAGCATTGACACATGGAACACATTGTGTAATGAAGACATTCATTTTGGTAAGTTAAGTTCATTTGCATATTCACTGATTCTTCTAAGTATTATGAATGAACCAATGAATTTGGGTGATAACTTTCTTTTATATCCAAACTTCTTAATCCCTTTCTGTGAGCTTGTCTTCAAGAATACTCTATCGCTCGCCTAGAACTCAAGGGGCCTGCTGCTTTTATCGACATAACTCTTTTGCCTACTTTGTGCTATGGACCAATCTCTTATGGATTTGTTTGACTTGATTACTCATCTATTCTACCAAGTCTGGCTCTATAAGCACATGGTCCTCAAGTTCTGCCCAATAGGTCGGTGATCTGCAGGGCATCCCATAAAGAGCTTCGTATGGGGCCATCTTTATACTTGCCTGATAATTGTTCTTATAGGCAAAATCTGCCAGGTGTAATTATTTCCTCCAGTTGCCCTTGAATTCTGGACGCAAGACCTTAACACGTCTTCTAGTGTCTGAATGACTCTCTCAAACTTACCATCGGTTTGTGGATATAAAGCAGTGCTCATGGTGAGTCTGGTACCCAACTCCTTCTACAGACTCTACCAAAACTATAATGTGAATCGAGAGTTTCCTGTCTGACATTACAGTTTTAGGTACACTGTGAAGTCACATTATTTCCTTTACATAGAGTCCATCCAGTTTACATACTTGTTAATACATTCTTTTTGATTGACTTCATTTTAGAAACCTTTCTAATTATCTATTTTAATTTATTTAAATTATTTTATTATTTTATTTTAATTTTAATTATTTTAAAAAAGTTTTAAGGTATTACAGACTATTAGGGACAATTTAAAAGTAGGGGCCATGCTACAAGTATACCATAAAAAAGAATTGTGCAGTAATCATACATGAGAGTGGTACTAAACCAATCCATGATCCTAACCTAGCTTATTTCTAATCGAAGAATATTTGGTGGATGTCAAATATAGACATACCACGCTAAGCCTACTTGCTAGGGACAATGCCCAATACGATCAAGTATGAATACATTACGTCAATACGTGTTTGGTTTCTTAATCATCTTTATTTAGTTGAAAACATACCATATATAAAATACTTGTATACATGCATAAATCATCTCAATAAGTAAATTATCAGTAGAATTCCATTATTCATGACATGACATAATATGTAATTTTAAAGCTCTAACATACTTCTAATCGTATAAGGGCTACTAGTGGGGCTGTGCCCATTATCCCTCTTCTTCCGCTTTGCAACCGGAATAAGGAACCTTAGAATGAACCCTACCTGTCGATGAAGAAATTTGATTTGAGAGGACCACCCGCTAGCGGATCAGAAAGATTTTTATGGAATGTCCTACTCCTGCCTGAGCTTTCTCATCGACCAATCCCCTATTTCAGGGGCATCTGTGTTAGGTAGGCCCAGGGATCACTGATTAGTCGAATGAGCCCCCCCCTGGACTCTCATTCATTGGGGAAAGAATCAAATTCTTAAAAATTGAAAGTTCTATTCGAGTTCTTTCATAGTTTTTATCTTTTTTATCTTTTTTTTTATTTGCTTCTATTTGACTTTATTATTTATTATTAAATTTTATTATTTATTTTTTTTTTTCGCTCCTTCGGAAAGAGAGATAAAAGTTGGTGAATCAGAAAAAATTTATAAGTAAGAATAAAGAATAACAAAGTTTTCTTTTTTTATGGAACATACATATCAATATGCATGGATCATACCTTTCGCTCCACTTCTTGTTCCTATACTCATAGGAGTGGGGCTTCTCCTTATTCCAATGGCAACAAAAAATCTTTGGCGTGTAGGCATGCAAACCAACATGGAGTTAAAGGTATACTAACATGAATCTAACCATGCTATTCAACAAAAATGGACTTTTTCATACTATTTCAATAATTATAATAAAGGAGTGAGTTGGGAGTCATTTCTTTCTATATTTGCATTCAAAGGAATTCCAAGTTCCTTGCCATCCGCAATTTGATACCCAATCTTCTAAAGTTAACCTATCAAATTCTAGTGTTAGTTTTAGTGTCTTATCTCTACTCAAATGTAATTAAATCTTCTTCAGTCTTATTTTGTGTTTACTATTTAAGGCTATGATAGAATACTTCAACCACTATTCTTATCGAATTGGTCATACCTAGACGACTTAGAGTTCTCTACTATTTCTATTTTGGTCTCAAAGAGTCATTATCTAGGACTTGTTGAGACCTTTTTCATATGCATTTGAGGTTTCTAATACATAAGTATGGTCATTATGCACTCATTGTACTTAAAACAAAGCTATGCACTATTCTAAAGGGTTTGGTTTTGTCGTTTCATGTAACTAACCATTAGGAACCCACATTAACACTTGGGTTATGTCTAAGATGCTTCTAAGTTTATTTTAGATGTTCCTTGTGACCCATAAAAACATGTTATGTTTTTACTAAAGGGTACACAAAAAGTGTTCTATTTTTAGGGTTATCATACTTGTTTGTGTCCTACAAGGCTACGGACTAGGTTTCCATTTTTAATCACTTTCTTTCAATTCTAAACCATACCTTAATAGTTTTTAAGTATTTTAACCTTTGTACTTAGGTTAAAATACTTATTTTTGTAGTGTTTTCATACCTGTTTGTCCCCAAATTGAGGTCATACCTTTAGGGATTTGTTCCTATCTTTTCTCGTAATTTTTTCTCATCATTGACTTGCTGTTCTAAGTGTGTAACTCACTGTTACATGACTGCACATTTGTAGCAATGCTTATATGCACTAAAACACCCTTGAAACACCTAGTTTTTTATTTTTTATTTTTTATTTTTAAGCTATGGTGCATGGGTGTGTGGCTAACATTTCCTTTATCTCATGCCCCCTTTGAGACACTTTTCTTATTTATTCTTAGGTTATAATACTCTGATATGTGGTTGCACATGTTCAGCCCATATGAGTTGGAGATAAATTGGGTAAAACATCATCTTTTTGGTGTTTTCCATCCACACACTCTAAGGGGTTTGTGTATAGAGTGTTGGACTACTACTGCCTAATTCAAAACACATCAAATGAAGATGATTTTCATGTTGGATATCATTCTTTACCTAAGTTGCTAGTGGCAGTCTCTTATGTGTGCAAAAAGGTACCCTAAACAATAGTTTTTAAAGATTATTCCTTATTACACGTCTTTTTTCCTTTGCTTCTTTTTGGATGAATTCTACCAATTCTTTTTTAATGTTTTCATGTTTCTTAAGGCTAAAATATTAACACTAAAACATATTAAACGTGGACTTATTACACCAAGTAGACAACATGGCTAAGAGGTACACAAAGTGTAGGTTTAATATTATTTTTTGGTGTAGTTTTAATACATTTTTGCATAGCTTTCGAGAGGGGTTTCACATGGGATTTTTGGTAGTTGCTCAAGGGCTGTTTGAAGGTTTTATAAGTGTGGATAAATGTGGCCTTTAGCTAGCCATGGTGAGATCTTACGGTTGGTTTTATTTTAGGCCAAAAGTATGGGTTCAAGTTTGAAAAACAATTAGGTTTCAAGGGGTTTATTGCTAGTTTTATTCCAAGGGTTTTTTGTTGTCTTTTGGGATGTTTCAAGAGTAGAATAGGTGTAGGAGAAGATCTCATGGTGTCCAAGTTAAGGTAGTTTGATGGTGGTTGAAGAAATGAGAGAAGAAGAAGAAGAAGAAAACTTGAATATGAGTTTTTTTCTATACCTTGGTGTTCTTCCCTTAATCCATTGATGACATTTTCCTATGATGCTCTAAGGTGACATGACAAAGGTGAGAGGATGAGAAAATCGAGTCTTTGAGTGTGTTAAAAAGAAAAGAGAGGGGGATGGTGTAGGAGCTTAAGTATAGGTGAAGGGATCGGTAGCTAAGGTTGTGAAAATTCTTTCCAAAAGCAACTTACCTCAAGATTTCCATGGGATTATAATATCTTATTTCATTCCCTATCTTTGAAAATGATTTGAATAATTAATCCTCCTATTATGGCCATCCCATTATTGTGTTTTTAAATGAGAATATTTTTCATATGGCTATCCCAAAATCTCTTGGATTATGGCATGTATTAAAATTTAAAATTCAAATCTTGAATTTAAATTTCAATTCTCAATTTTTGGTAGCTATTTTTAATAATTGATCTCATGGTCCTTGGTGTAGTTTAATGTAACAGCCTGGCCCCCAAATCTTGTCACATATGCTTCTGACTGGGCATCTTTGTCTCTCACCTCAAGACAAAATCAAGTGAACCAATGCGGTCACTTCGGCTTACCATATTTGGGAACCACAATGTTGCTTACATTCATTTCTTTCTTTCACATACCATCCCAATAAACTATCAGTGTCCGGAAACAAAAACAATAATATAATGCATAACTGGAGCATAGGGATGATATTTCCACTAATAGCAATAATATGATTAAACTCATAAAATAAAATATTCTACTCCCATAGCTTGAGTTCAAAAGAATCATCAAACCAACATTTGGCCCCATGGCCAAAGTCAAAGAATAAACCAAACATAAATAAAATGTGGGTCTCATGCCCTACAACTGTAAACAAAAGTAAACTTGTACTCCTATACAACCTTGATAGTGGATTGTATGAAACTGCTCCAATTGTTTCCAATTACTTGCATGCAAGCAAGTATCTTTAGTGATTACCTGAAAAATTGATTACTAGGGTGAGCTCAAGAGCCTAGTGGATCATGTACAACACATCTCAAACATTATTAAAGTTAAGAACATAAAACATGCAAACATTGATAAATCATTAGGCATTTCAAAATACTTCAATTATTTAGGTTGATGTTAAGACCGAAAGGAATCTCCTTGATATTCCCCTGTGTTCAAACTCTTGGAAGTAACACCCCGGAGGTCAATTCCTCATCATTAGACAACCTTAGGAGTGACATCTCACTCGATCCTCAGCCTCCTCTCAATTACTACCACAGTAGCATGGACATTCGCCTAAGGTAGGGAAATACCCACGATGACACTAGACTACTGCCATAGTATCTGTATCATCGTCCTAGTACGTGGTTCAACTCTTAATTGTCTTTATTTACCAAGTCACACAATACAAGTATCCACTAAAAATGTTGACAATTTATCATGTACAAGGTCATACAGATCATGTTATCTAATAAATAACATGGATAGTATATTCTTAGAATGGTATTAATAATAGAAACATGTAGCATGCTATCAAGGTTTCACAAGTACACAAACATATAATAATTAATGCATCATTCTTAGCATGCTTCTAAGCTTATAAAAATAAACACATTGTAATGCTTTATGTTTGAAACAAAAATAATATTAAAGAGTGGGTGCAGTCATTTCCACTTGTTATTTTTTTTCTTTGCATTCGACCTCTCATCTTGATCGATTAAAATCCTTAACCTTGCACTTTAGTATATGATCCTCATCAGTATAAGTATTCATAATGTTTTTCAACTCATAAATCAATTATTTGCTAAACTACATGGTATGTAATAGGCATATTGGTTCCCCATGTGTGCACGAGACTCAAGACCATGGTATTCTCATGTGTGCACGAGAAGTGTTACTGTGGTACTACGTCTGTTTTTCCTAGAAACCACATTTTCATGCATCTTTAAACGCTTATGGTTTTGTTTTATACATACAATGCAGTTTTTCGCACTAAATCTAAGGTGGTATGCCTAAAAGGAACAATTATTACTCTATTAAATGTTAACCTATTATAGATAGCACTAATTTTGAAACAAGACTGACGTGCTACTATGATTCATTGAGTTGTAACATTTGAACATGAAATATAACAAACAACCATCCTTTTTACCTTATCACTGGTTGATGTACTTTTTGTTCTATGCAATGACTTTAGGTTTCTATCATATTGTAGAGGATGAAACAATGTTTAGAATCCATTATAGTCCATCCTACTTGCAGTAGAATGAAACATAGAACCAATGTAAGTGTCTTAGCGTAGTTTCTTACCTGGTAACACGCTTTAGCATAGTTTTAGATTTTCTGAATGAGATCGTAGTGTCACCAGTGTTGTTTCTCTCACATTAGTGCTTATGAGTCTGTAACAGGGAGATGGGGTTACTTGAGATTGATCTAGAGTGTTGATGGGGAAGAAAGAGGTCACGGGGGCGTCTAGGGTTTTCTTCGTGAGCACAGTGAGCAAACTTCAGGATGGAATGGAGTGATTAGGGTTGCGCGGTAATATGCATATATGTACGTCTCAGCGCTACACCTTCTATTTATGGTTTTCAATCGCAACACTGCAGTCGTTGGTCCCAAGATAGCAATCTTAGCATTATTCCTAATCATAAGACTGCAGTACCATGTCTTTGCCAAAATTTATGAGTTTTTTGTCACAGGACTGCGGTATCCTAACCCAAGACCATAGTCCTTGTGTGAACCTACTTTTTATGAAATTATGATACACGACCGCAATCCACTATGGTCGTGCATCTCTCCTTTTTGTTTTTTGGTTGGCAATTCCATTCTTTAGGATATTACAATATTATCCCCTTAAAAGAATTTTGTCCTAGAAATTGAAAAATGACCACATACCTGTACAATGCCCTCAAGTCAACTACTCTTGGTAAATAAGTCCGGGTACTTCTTTCACATTTTGCTTTCTAACTCCCAGGTAGCCTCTTTTAGATGGTGTCTCCACAGAACCTTGACTAGAGGGATGTCTTTGGTTCTGAGACTCTGCACTTTACAATCTAATATTCTAATGGCTAGTTTTTAATAAATAGCATTGTTTTGGAGATTGATTTCCTCCCAATGTTCGATGTGAGAGGGGTCTGGCTCATATTTCCGTAGCATCGATACATGGAACACATTGTCGATTGAGGATATTCTATTTGGTAGGTCTAGCTCATAGGCACACTCACCAACTCGTCTAAGTATTTTGAACGAAACGATGAAGCTTGGTGATAGTTTTTTTTTATCCCAAAATGTTTAATCCCCTTCTGAGGGTTGATTCGCAGGAATACTACATCACCCTCTTAGAACTCTGTAGGTCTTCTCCTCTTATCCACATGGCTCTTTTATGTACTCTAAGTCATGGCTAGCCTTTTCAGGATCTATTTCACCTGTTCATTCATCTCTTGTCCTAGGTTTGGTCCTGTGTAACACCCCAACCTCCTAGAAATAGGTTTAAACTCAATCAGGTTGGTCCTATGTTACATGTACAAGTACACAACTTGCATCTCAATTCCTTTATTCTAACTTATTGAAATACTCATGAATAGACTTCCATTGAGTTTAATATTCAACAAGATAATACAAGTGAAAAAAGAAAAAGCTTCAAATCTTTATTTATTTAAATAAAATAAAAAGATTACATTCTTGAATCAAATCCAAAGATTTAGTACATAACTCTAAAATTAGAAAGTAAAGCTCAGTGGAAGTCTAATACTTAAAAAGAATCTACTATCCATAATCTTCATGATTCAATTAATTTCCTAAAAAATAAAAGGAATGGGGTGAGCACATTGCCTAATGGATCATTCATTAAACAACTAAGTTACTATTTCAAATTAATAACACATCCAGTTTCACATACTTTCAAACATTAATTGATTCATACATTAATTTGGTTCAAGTTGACATTATGACTTAAAAGAGGTTCTGCTCCCTTGATGTTCTTAATTTAGATACCCTTTTTAGGGTGGAAAGACATTTCTTTCTCACTTTCCATTGGATGCAACATACTAAGTACCCCTTAGTTGTGCCCTGCAACCTCACACTCCAAGCATATGTTAAGAATATCCATAGCACCATAGGGGTCACTATGACAGTACCTGGTTCTTATCTTCACTTTCTTATGTTTAATGATCACATAATCATAAGCAAAATTCAGAATATAAATTTCAAAATTTTAAACAACCAAGAAAGCATGAAAACATCTTATAGCATGCTTGAAACATTGAATTAAATTCTAAACATGGATTCTAAGCATGACATACTCTCATGAGTGATTAAAACATAAAAACATACTAAATTAAAATTAAAATATAATTATACATGCTGAAACTAAAATAAAACATGTTGAAAGCTATAATTTAAAACAAGCATGAATATGCTAGAAATTTGAAAGAGCAAAGTAGAAGTTTATGAAAGCCCCTCCACCTTAATAGTTGTTCTCACAAATTCAGCAAGGGTTCCCCAATGTCTTAGCACTTCCAAACACCAACAATATCACTCAAAACAACTCACTATAATACTAAAATTAAACCTTCTCACTTATGAGCACAAAAGAAAAGAGTAGTGAGAAGAGATGCCAAGAAGAAGGCAAGAATAAGCAAAGAGGGAAGTGTCACCTCTTTGCCGTAGGATGAGATGAATGTGAGCAAGAACGGGGTTTATATAGTTTTTCAAGAGCACTTAGGGCACATCTAGTGCAGCTTGGGCAGCTCACAAAGTTGAGGAACTTTCCAAACACTCATGGGATAGTTTAGATTAAGAACGGCATGTGGGCTCATGGACCACCAAGGCTTACTAAATTCAAATGATCCATGATTTGATTCTCTAGTCTATTTGTTCATTAATGTTAGAAAATTTTTCAGATTCAGAAACATACTAATCTTAGTTGGGACATCCTCTTTTAGATCAGCTCATGTACATGAAACTTTCTTATTTAGTTTCTTACTTGCTCATGACATAAGATGCACATGGAATGGTTTTTATTTCTTCATTCTTGGAAATCAAGCATGGGGAGTATGTTATTAGTGTTGAAGGGACACCATAACATAGTCGAACATTCTTATCTAAGCTTAAGGAAACTCTCTAATTTGGTTTAAACCCAAGGGTGGCATCCTGTATGTGAGAATCCCTCAATTTAGGTGCCAAAATGGGAGAGGAAAGTTTCCATTTTTTATTTTCTCTTGTGAGTATGGGATGACTAGGGTTTTATGGTGTCTCATTCAGATTTTAAACCCTTCTAATTTGGTTGGTTCACATATGTGCACACACACACCTATGGACCGATTTTGCATGAAGAGGGCATGGTGCACATGATCACTTGTCTTGGTGTATGGAATCACCCTTCTTAGATTTTTCAATTCCTATAGGACATCTCATTCATTAGGTAGGTGTGGGCATACATGATTAGTTGTATGAGATATGGGATAACTTTTCATGAATTTAAATGATGGACACATCCCATGGAGCTTTGGGTAGGGTAGGGTGCACATGATCACGGTGTTCCACTCTTGTCTCTTGCATATGTTAAGGATGGCCATGACTTCATGAGTTCACAAAAATTAAATAAAAAATTAATGTCACTTTATTTACAAGGAATTATGATTTATAACCTATAGTTTTAAAATCATATGAACCTAATGCAAATTTTAAGGTATAGTTTGGCCTAAGGTGATTTTTCCTATAAACCTTTCCTTATTTAAGACCAATTTAGGTCCCTAGGCAAATAAAAATCCAAATCTTGGCTAATTGTTTTGCTTTTTGTATATGTTGTCGAATTAGTTGGTTTATGTCACCTTGCTTCATTTCAAATTGTTTTGGGTCCTTATGGGTCACTAAATGAGAGTTTGAAATTTGCCAAATTTAGCCTTAAAATGAGCTCGATTTCATTTTGCACCCAATTTCACTAAATTGGTGATAAATTTCATTTAATTGAGTATAGAGAATTCAATGTATTACAACCTACCCTCCTTAGAAAAATCTTTTCCTTGAAATTTGTATATAACTAAATATTTCTAGTGAACAAGTATTGAAACTTCATCTTCATCTTGCTTTCGAGTTCCCAAGTAGCTTCTTCCACCCCGTGATGTTTCCATAGTACCTTCACTAACAAGATATCCTTCGTTTATAGACTTTGTACTTTATGGTCGAGGATTTCGATTATTGTTTCCTCGTAAATGGCATCATCTTGAATATTTACTTCCTTCTAGTAGATTATATGAGAGGGGTCAGGTTCGTACTTTGTCAACATGGATACATAGAATATGTTATCAGCTGAAGTCATCCGGTTTGGGAGGTCCAACTCATAAGCACATTCCCCGATTCTTCTAAGTATCTAAAAGGGTTCGACAAAACTGAAAGATAACTCCCCTTTAAATCTGAACCTCTTGATGCCCTTCTAAGGACTAATTCTCAAAAATACCTTCTCCCCAACTTGGAACTCTAGTGATCTTCTCCACTTGTCAACATAGCTCTTGTGATGACTCTGTGTTGTAGTCAGCCTCCTCTATATTAACTTGACTTGGTTTTTTATTTCTTCCACCAAATCTGGCCTAGTTAATACATAGTCTTCAAGTTTAGCCCAACAGGTAGATGATCTGCAGGGTCTTCCATAAAGAGCCTCGAATGGAGCCATCTTAATACTCGCCTAACAATTATTATTGTAGGCAGACTCTGTCAGGTGTAAGTACTTGCTCCAATTTTGCTTGAAGTCTAAAACACAAGACCTCAACATATCCTCTAAAATCAAGATAACTCTCTAAGACTAACCATCTATCTGGGGTGAAATGTTATACTCATGGTGAGCTTAGTACCCATCTCCTTCTATAGACTCTGCCCGAATTGTGAAGTGAAGTAAGAGTCTCTGTCAGACACAATAGTCTTTGGTACACCATGAAGCATGGCAATTTTTTTCACATAAATTTCTCCCAACTTACCGACTTGGTCTATGGATCTAATCGGCAGGAAGTGAGCCACTTTGGTGAAACGATCCACAATCACGCAAATAGTATCTTCTCCTTTCTGATTCTTGGGCAAACCACTGACAAAATTCATGGCAATATTATCCCACTTCCATTCAGGGATAGGGAGTGGTTGTAACATCACAAAGGGTTTTTGATGTTCTGCTTTTACTTGTTGATATGTTAAACACTTAGCAACATGCTTAGCCACGTTCCTCTTCATCCTTCTCCACCAATAAGTCATTCCGAGGTTCTGGTACATCATATCTCCACCTGGATACATTGTATAGTATAGTCTACTTACTCTATCCACTCTGAGGTACACAGATACTCTCCCCAAGCCTCAGGATATTCCCAGCATCTAACCTAAAGTTAGAATGCTTACCTTGTTTAACTACTTCTATCAGACTCACAAGCCACTTGTCTTCCCTCTGTTCCTCCTTGATTTGATTTAGTAGATTCGGTTGTCAAAACATGCTATAAAGGTAGTCTTGCTTGTCATTCAAGGTTATCCCTAGCGTAAAGTTTTCGATCAACTGGTACATCTGGCCCTTTCCTTCCTCCTGGTTGTTGAACTCTCTTCTTAAGGTATCAACCACCACATTTGCCTTCCCTGGATGGTAATGTAATTGGAAATCATAGTCCTTAAGGAACTCTATCCACCTGTGTTGCCTAAGGTCCAACTTTTTCTAAGTGTAGAGGTATTTCAAGCCCTTATGATCTGAAAATAGATTGAATTTTTCACCATAAAGGTAGTGTCTCCAAAATCTTCAGCGCAAATATGATGGTTGCTAATTATAGGTCGTGAATAGGGTAATTATTCTTATGGAACTTCAATTGTCGTGAGGCATAAGCTACTACTCGTCTTTCCAACATTAACACTGCTCCAAGTCCACTCAATGAGGCATCAGTATAGAGGGTATAGGTAACACCATGGGGTGGAGTGACTAGGACAGGGGCTGTAGTCAATCTCTTCTGAAGTTCTTAGAATTATTGTTCACACTTTTCATTCCAATTGAACTTAACTTCCTTCTTGGTTAGCTTGGTCATAGGTTCTGCTAGTTGGAGAAATCTTAGATGAACCTTATGTAGTACCCAACCAGACCTAAAAAACTCATAATCTCTATAATTGTCTTAGGTTGCTTTCAATCCATAACGACTTCCACCTTCTCCGCATCTACAGAGATTTTTTTTGCTGATACTACGTGGCCAAGGAACTTGATCTTCTTCATCCAGAACTTGCACTTGTTGAACTTTGCATATAATTGATTCTTTCTGAGGGTCTCCAACACTATCTACAAGTGTTCTAAGTGTTTATCCTTTGACTTTGAGTAGATTAGGATGTCATCTAAGAATACCACCACAAACTGGTCAAGATACTATCTAAACACTCGGTTCATCAAGTCCATGAATGCTGCAGGGGCATTGGTCTAACTAAAGGGTATCACAGTGAATTCAAAGTGTCCATATCTTGTTCTAAAGGCAGTCTTGTGTATATCAAACTCCTTGATTCTCAATTGGTGATATTCTGACCTGAGATCAATCTTTGAGAAATAAGTGGCTCCTCTCAATTGATCAAATAGGTTATCAATCCTTGGCAAAGGATACATATTCTTCACTATAGATTGGTTCAGCTTTTGATAATTGACACAAAGTCTTATAGAACCATCTTTCTTCTTTACAAACACTACCAGAGCTCCCCAAGGTGACTCACTTGGCTTGATGAATCATTTTTCCCGGAGCTCATCGAGTTTAGATCAGTTCTACTGGTGCCATTCTGTACGTAGGTATGGCGATAGCATTGGTTCCAGGGTGAAGTTTAATCTTGAACTCTAACTCTCTAGTAGGTGGTAGTCCGGGTAAGTTGTCCGAGAACACGTCCTCATACTCACTAACCACTGCTAGGTCTTGGATTTTCTTTACTTCCATAGGTTCTTCCTTAGGGAGTTCCTCGAACTCATTTTTTTGCCTTAAGCAATTCAACATAGCCATGGTTGGACTTATTGGAAATCTCCACATATCCCCATTAATTCTATAGGTTTTACCCGAAGGTAGGGTTTCACCTGTCTTTTAGGACAATCTATATGGGCTTGGTACTGTCTAACCAATCTATTCCCAAGATTACATCATAGCCATAAAAAGATAAGGTATATAGGTTAACTGTTAAGAGTTTATCCTTAAACCTTAGGTCACAATTACACATTCTTTTTGAAGTTACAATGGTCCCTATTGGTGTGGACGTGTTCAAAGTTACAAGTAGTGTTTTCATCATAAGTCATAACCTATCAGCTAGTTCTTCAGAAATAAAAGATTTAGAGGCACCCAAGTCAAACAACAATTTCACAACAACATTGAACAACAAATTGTGCCTTCCACAATGAACATTTTGGCCTGGTTCTACCCACGACCCTAGTTATGACCCTAATTGGCATTCGGCTGCTGTTGCCTCCCTTGAAGAGGACCATTATGACTTCCTCCCTACTATGGTTGTTTCTGAGGAGCTTGAACCTATGCATTAGGACAATCTCTAGATAGATGACCCTCTGGTTGCACAAAAAACAAAGCCTTTGCTTCCTTACTTGTTCCCGTGACTCATTCTTGGCATGTCCTTGTTTTTGTGTATGTGGTGTTTTCCCACCATTCTTTCTTTTCTTCTGAGCCCCTTGATCATTTTCACTCCCGGGCTTCTTATTCTTCCCACTCAACCATTATTCCAGGTTGAGTTCTTATTCTAGTGTTGGGGTCTTTTCTATGATGTCTTTGTAAGTCTTTAGGCCCAGAGTCTTCACTATCTTTCGGATTTCCATCTTGAGACCCTGGCAAATCGATTGCCCTTTCTTTTATCTTCCCTGATTAGATCTAGGGAGAGTTTGGCCAGTTCAATTAACTTTTTTTCATAGAAGATTTCTTAGAAGTTCTCCCAACTCATGGTATCCACATCTGTATTAGGGTCCATCCACATCATACACCACCAACTTTTGGCTGGCCCTTTGATGTGGTGTGTGGCCAGTGCTAGCGTCTCAACCTAGTTACCTTCAGTACATTGAGAATTTCCTCCATCTCTTAGTATCAGTGGTTCGTTGAGATGTAATTTGTAGTCCAATCAAACGAAGGAGGGTGGAGCTTCTGTAGCTCTATCAACATCTTCCTTAGCTTCTCATCCTCCAAACCCTCCTTAGCCCTCTGACATTCGAGATCTTGGGCCACAGGTGTTGGCTGTTAAACTTAGATAGGTTCAAGTACTTGAGGCTATGGAACCACTTGAGGGATTATCTGTGGGAGTGCTCGCAACAGTTGATCCAACACCCTTTGCAACATTTCATTCATCATGGCCTCCATCATTGCCTCCATTCTAGCAGGTAGTTCCTGTTCCTGTTGCTTAGTCTCGTCAGAGGTGGTGGATCAGGTTGTGTACTTCCTTGTTCTAGCAATTTTCTACAATTCGAGTAGGTTTTCATTGTTTCCCTCATCAAACGTTCATACTATTATGACTCTAGATTAACGTCTCTGGGTTCCTAATCTGTTTAGTGGCCTATAAGTTTTTCTTCTAGATTCTTTTCATGCATGGGTACAGGATTTGAACTCAAAGTAAATAAACTGTAAAGCATGCGTATCATACAATCATACAATCAAACTAGTACAACAAGGTTCCAAGCTTCCACCTAAGCTTTTAAGTTCAAGTGTCACATACCACTCTACCCCTTCCACTTAGGTTTTCGCCCAAAATAGAGTCACAACCAAACAATTTTGCAAATTGCTCGATAACTAAGGTTCCTAAGCCCACTATACTCCACCATACCATACCAACGAGCATAGAGAAACTCTTTCTGTTAGAGTAACCGATCATTCACCACATATCGTCCATCATTCTCCGAGTCTAGGCTTCCTCCATAACCCCAAATTCCTATGCTTCCCATACTACATAGAAACTAAAAGATACAAAAACTTCATGGTCTCATGTTCTGATTAAACAATTTTTTGTTTTCACACAAGATTCAGTCTCTAGCCTATGTCCCAAATATTTATGCTTTTGATCCACTATGCCGCCTATGGATACACCATGTTTCCACCTAAGGTCTTTTCCCTAAACCTAACGCTCCATCTGGTTAACTCATGACTTTTGTTTGGTGGAGATACCACCTTTACATCTTTTTTTACTGCTATTCGATTCCTTGCCCTAATTTTTCACCTTCTAAATTTCTTTTATGGAAAGTAAAGGTGTTCTTCAACTCAAAATACTCATACAAGTTGGTAGGCAACCTTCAGATGGGGCGGCGAGACCGAAGTATGCTTAGCAACCGCACTTTCAAGGGTGAGATAACCCACTTTCCTTTCAATATTTAGCTTTATTCGAGACAAGGATTACCACTATCAGCTCAACTTGTAGTCTTTGTATCTAAACAAAACATTTTAAAACATGTATTTCCTTTTTTGAAAACACTTTCTAAAACATTTTTTTTCAATTTCAAAAATAGAAGGTAGGGCATTCAAATATTCCATTCAAATCAAAGTAAACCCTAATTTAAGTTTCTAATTCTAGTAAAACAACCACTCATTGACTTTCTAATTCTAGCCCAAGGCATTCAAGATTCAAATCAATTCAAAGTAAAACCCAAATTTGAGTTTCTAATTCCAGTTAAATAGCCACTGATTGACTTTCTAATTCTAGCCCAAGGCAACTAAAGCCTAGGCTCTGATACCACCTTTGTAATACCTCAACCCCCTACAAATAGGTTTAAGCTCAACCACAAGGCAGGTTGGGTCTGATGTTATATTTACAAGTACACAACTTGCATCTTAATTCTTTTATTCTAACACTTAATGAAATATTCACGAATACAATTCCATTGAGTTTAATATTCAACGAGATAATGCAAGTGAATAAACAAAAAACTTCAAATCTTTATTTATTAAAATAAAATAAATAGATTCATTCTTGAATCAAACCCAAAGATTTTGTTCGTAACTCTAAAATTCAAAAGTAAAATTTAGCAAAAGTCTAAAAATCAAAAGCGGTACAATGGAACCCTCAATACTCAAAAAGAATTTACTATCTATAATCTTCATGATTCAATTAATTTTCTAAAAAATAAAAGGAATAGGGTAAGCACATGACCCGGTTGATCATTCATTAAACAACTAAGTTACTATTTCAAATCAACAATACATCCAATTTCATGCACTTTCAAACATTATTAGATTCATACATAAACTTGGTTTAAGTTGACATTATGACTGAAAGGGGTTCTACTCCCTTGATGTTCTTAATTTGGAAACCCCTCTTTAGGGTGGAATGACATTTCTTTGTCACTTTCCATTGAATGCCACATACCAAGTACCCCTTAGTTACGCCCCGAAACCACACACTCCAAGCATCTGTTAAGAACACTCATAGCACCCATACGAGTCACTATAACAATACGTGGTTCTTATCTTCACTTTCTTATGTTTAATGATCACATAATCATAAAAGAAATTCAGAATATAAATTTTAGAATTTTAAACAACCAAGAAAGCATGAAAGCATCTTATAGCATGGTTGAAACATTGAATTAAATCCTAAACATGGATTCTAAGCATGACATGCTTTCATGAGTGATTAAAACATAAAAATATGCTAAACTAAAATTGAAATATGATTAAACATGCTTAAACTAAAATAAAACATGCTGAAAATTAGAATTTAAACAATTATGAATATGCTAGACATTTGAAAGAGCAAAGTAGAAGTTCAAGAAATCCCATCCACCTTAATAGTTATTCTCCCAAATTCAACAAAGGTTTCATGACATCTTAGTACTTCCAAACACCAACAATGTCACTCAAATCAACTCACTATAATGCTAAAATTGAAGCTACTTACTTATGAGCACAAAATAAAAAAAGAAGTGAGAAGAGATGCCAAGAAGAGGCCAAGAACAACCAAAGAGGGAAATGTCAACTCTTTGCTTTGGGATGAGATGAATTTGAGCCAGAGGGAGGTTTATATAGTTTTTCAAGTGCATTTAGGAGACATTTAGGGAAGTTTGGATAGCTGAGGAAGTTGGTTAACTTTGCAGACACTCATGGGATGGTTTGGATTAAAAAAGGCATGTGGGCTCATGGACCACCAAGGCTTACTAAATCCTTATGAGCCATGATTTAATTCTCTAGTTTATTTCTTAATTAATGTTAGAGAATATTTTCAGATTCAAAAGCATACTAATGTCAGTTGAGACATCCTCTTTTAGATCAGTTCATGCTCATGAAACTTTCTTATTTAGTTTCTTGCTTGCTCATCACACAAGATACACATAGCATGCTTTCTATTTCTTCATTCTTGGACATCAAGCACGGGGAGTATGCTGTCAGTCTTGAGGGGACACTATAACATAGTCTAACATTCATATTTAATCTTAAGGAAACTCTCTAATTTGGTTTAAACCCACGGGTGGCATCCCATATGTGAAAATCACTCAATTTAGGCTCCAAAATGGGAGAGGAAAGTTTCCATTTTTTATTTTCTCTTGTGGGTGTGGGACAGCTAGGGTTTTATGGTGTCTCATTCAAATTTTAAACCCTTCTAATTTGGTTGGTTCACATGTGTGTGCACACACACACACACACACCTATGGACCGATTTTGCATAAAGAGGGCATAGTGCACATGATCACTTGTTTTGGTGTATGAAATCATCCTTCTTTGATTTTCCAATTCCTATGGGACGTATCATTCCTTGGTTAGGTGTGGGCATACATGATCAGTTATATGGTATATGGGATCACTTTTCATGAATTAAAATAATGGATAGGTCCCATGGAGCTTTGGGTAGGGTAGGGTGCACATGATCATGGTGTTACACCCTTGTGTCTTACACATATTAGGGGTGGTCATGACTTCATGGATTCACAAAAATTAAATAAAAATTAATGTCTCATTATTTACAAAAAATTATGATTTATAACCTATTGTTTTGGAATCACATGAACCTGATGCAAATTTTAAGGTATAGTTTGGCCCAAGGTGAATTTTCCTAAAAAACTTTCCTTATTTAAGACCCACTAAGGTCACTAGACAAATAAAATCTAAATCTTAGCCAATTGTTTTGATTTTTGGATATGTTATCCAATTAGTTGGTTCATGTCACCTGTAACACCCCAACCCCCGTATCTTTAAGCATTGGACCATCCACCGTTTTTCTTCCTTGACGGTGGACTAAACCAAACGGCGGGTTGGGTCATGTTACGTTACAAGCGACGCACACTCGACTTTCTATTTCAATTATTTCATGCCTTCATCATATTCAACTGTGCATATCTAAGATTCAAAAATTTAATAAGGCAATAAATAGGGAAATAACTGAAATTCGTAAACTCAATTAATTAAATAAAAATTGAGTACATAATTTGAAAAATGTTACAGCGGAAGTCTTAAAACTTGGGCAACATGCCCTTACATTAGA
>JAJIYU010000422.1:0-51610 GCA_030144865.1 Tinospora cordifolia
CATCTTAACAGTGTCGCATATCTCCATAAATGAATTGAGATGAGCCATAGGATCTTCAAGTGCTGAACCTCCAAACTGTTGCTGCTGCACCATTGTGATTAAAGATGGCTTCAGCTCAAAGTTATTTGCATTAATAGGAGTCCTTGCTATTCCTGAGTAGTTATTGTTCAAGACTGGTTTGAAGAAGTCTCTGAATGGTGCCTCGCGATGCTGTTCATCTTTGTTATTTCCCACACCTGAACATCCACTGTCAGCCATTGTTGTTTTTCGCCTTTGAGCTTCCGATCGAATCTGATTAATGGTTTTCAGCAAATCTGGATCGTAAAGATCAAACGGGAATTTACTCATACAAACCTGAAACTCAAACACACAAACAGATCAAGTGTATTCAATGCGTTCTTTACTAATGATAAAAAAAAAATTTCAGTTAAAAAGTAATAATAAAATGAAATATTGTCTTGACTAAGACCAAACCAAATTCAACTGGTTTTAAAAACACTAAACACCATATTTTTTCCCGGCAACGGCGCCAAAAACTTGTTGGTAACCCCGCAAGAGTACGGGATCGCAATAGTAATACCGCTAACACCGGATATAGTCCTTAGGGAAAAAGTACTCGTCCACGTAAATTAAATCCCAATCTAGTGTTGGTTTTGATTTTATCAAGACTCCAATTTAGTTTGATAAGCAATTATATAAACAGAACTTTAATTTCTCAAAAACAATCAAACTGAAATTAAATTGACTAAGTAACAATGCTTAAAAAGGTTGTTTAGGATAATACTCTGTAATTTTATTTGGAATTATGATATACTAACACTATGATTATCGCACTTGTAATTGGGACCCTATTCCTAGGTGTTCCAATTTTTCACTAAAGGTGTCTTTCAATCCCCTCTTCCGAGGTGTTTAATCAACGACCCTGTGAGTTCAAAAAAGAATTCTTGTGCTATCTCCCTTAGATCCAGTCACCACCTTCCGATCAATGACTCTATCTGGGTTTTTACTGCTATAACCTCTCACCGAGCCTCTCTCTCGAGTTAATTCAATGATCTTGGATTCTTTACGCTTATGGCCAGTAAACATAAAGCTTTAAGCATAAACAAATAAAGAGTAGTGCAGATAAATCAATTAAACTGATAAAAACTACAGTGCATACATTGGAGTCTACATCCCAAACAGTAAAACTAAATTAGCTAGACATGGAAAAGAAAATAATTAGAAAAGATAAAGATAAGAAATCAATCATACTCCAATTGTAATTGAAACTCCTTTAATCCCTTCAAAGAAAAACACTATTTCTCCTCCTTTAGTAGCCACAATCGTTTCTTTCCCAATTAGGTATCTCCTTCTTCTAATCACCACTTTCTCTTTTATACCCGCACTAAAATAACCCTAAAAATACGATATTCCCGATACTTAAGTGAGTGACTGTTGTCCATGACCGCGGTCATTAATTTATGTGCAAAACCTAGAAATTCTCCACATTCTGCCCACCGCCGTCTGGCTTGTTTCTGTGCAATTCACGTTCTGGTGACCGTGGTCACCAGTGCAGTATGTACTGATCTGGTTCTTCTTTTGTTACTGCGGTCTTCAGTTATTGGACCGCGGTCTACTGGTATTTTCTCATGATTTCTTTTCTGATTTGCCTTCTTCTGACACATTCTTCCTTTGTGCTTCAATCTGTATCTTACAATACACTTAATTCCTTTTCTAGACATCATTTTCTCATAAAAGAATATCAAAACTCTAAAAACAAGGTTTAAAAGCTATTAAACAATGCAAATCCCTAACTACATGCAATTATTGCTAGTTATGCAATTTTTTACTTCTATTCTCCTTTATTTCTTCTAAAATGCAACATTTTACCTATTCTAATGTTAGTTTGCTATGCAACTAACAAGGGCCCTTTTTCAAATAGTGTCTCTATCTTTCCAATGTGGGATTATCACTTCCTACATATGCCCACTTTAACATCTTACCAAATGAGATATTTTATTCATGAATGCATTTCCTTTACACATATATTTCTCTATGTATCTTACCATCATACTAAACGAAATATTATTTTCATGAGTGCATCTAATTAATACTTTATACACATACTTTTCTATATTAATATCATACTATAAATATTATTTTCTTATTCAAATAGAGAAGTATATATTTGCCCAACAATTCTATATGTCTAATATTAATCAATGTATATTCCTTTATACTTATATACTAACTAATTAATTGCATACCAATAACAAATATATATATGTGTTTATATTTAAATATATATGTATATGTGTTTAAACTCACATTTCGATTATCACGTCACTAAAATTTTAGGTATTACAATTATTACGTCACTAAAATTTTAGGTATTACAATTTAGCTTATAAACAATAGTATAACATTGGTATACAGTTACTATAACATTGGTATACGGTACTATGAAAATCATTGGTTAACACTATTCGTATACCAAAAGTTGGTATATAATTGTATGACGTTGGTGTAATATTTAGCTTAATAAACAATAGTATAATATTAGTATACAATTAGTATAACATTAGTATACAGTGCTATAAAAGTTATTGATTAACACTATTAATATACCAAAAGTTAGTATAACATTAGTATACTTTTAATATATTAATATTCTAATATATTATCAGGTTACAATAACATTAGTATACCAACTTTTGGCATACAGTCTTCTTTTTGCAACTGTTGTATAACAATTGTTATACATATGTCATCATGAAACTTTTTTCATTGTAACATTTGGTATACCAACTTTATTCTCCCTTTGGTAGACAACCTTTTATTATAACTTGTAATACCCCAAATTATTTTATACATATGAATGTGATTAGACACATGTATATATATATAAATATGTGCCTATATATGTGACATTTTATTAATTGGTGCATATATTTATATATATTTGACATATTATCTTAAATTGATTAATGAAGAAATATCCAATTAATTGATTAATTAATTTAGTATATAGAGATATACATTAATTAATACTTGGCATGTAGTAATATATGGGTAAATATACTTAGTGAGTGTATATGCATAATATTCTTCATCATTATAATAGTCTTCTCTATTAAAATAAGAAAATAATATTTTGGATAATGTATCTAGTATAATATCTTTGAAACTTAAATATATATAGGTATGTGTGGAAGTATATGTGTTATTGGTTAGATGGATTTATGAAAAAAAATGAAATATATATATATTTATTTATATATAATTTTTCGGGATCATGGGCCTTGGGCCCATGCGCTGCACATAGGCATGCTGGGCTGCGTGCACCTGTGTGCCATTTTATTAAAAAAAATTAAGGAAAAATAAAAAGAAAAAAACCAAAAAAACAAAAAATCGAAAAATCTTGAAAAAATACAAAAAAAAAATCTTAAAAACCAAATCCCAAACCTTAGCCGCCCCAACTAAGCAAACATGAAAATTTTCCTAATTAAAAAGGCAAAAAATGACGAATCTAACCCTCAAAAAATATATATAAACTCCCCTACCCTACCCATTTCATTCATCCCAGAACAAGAGTTAAAATTCATCTTACTCTCTCTCTGCCTCTTTCTTGACAGCCTCAGTCTCTTTCTTTTCTTGAGCTATTTTAAATAGCATGCGATGTAGTAGCAACGAAGTGCTACAAAAATTTAGGAAACAATCTTGAGGTAAAGTTCTTTTCCCTTCTTTTAATTTATTATTTTGATTTAAATAATGTTTGTTTGTGTGTTTAGTTTAATTTACGTTTTTAAATTATTATATTGCTAATGATTGAGAGAGTATGCTCTGTAGTTGCATCTTATACGATCTTCTAATCAGAAATCGAAAGTCGTCTTTCTTGTTTGAGAGAATATGCTTCGTAGTTGCATTTTATATGATCTTCTACATCAGAAATCGAAAGTCGTCGTTTCATTCATGTAAATGTTGATTTATCGTGTTATACTGTTGGTATGTTTAAATATTGTTGAAATATTTGTTTATTATGCTCTTACACACAAAAATAAGATTTCAACCACGTATCAGCACGGGGACGAACGTCCTGTGTTCCATGTAGAATTGGACTTTTGAATTGGTTGTCAGGATTGACATCAAAGTGAACTGGGTTTCAGGAATGATCGTACTTCACAAAGAAGGGTTTGAGTTTCAGGATTGATTTTTCTCCCTACATCTGGAGCATAGAGGTTATCCTCGTTCGGTCCAAATTACAATTGAAATAATATATTGTTTGAATCGATTAAATTTTAGAAAGTGTTTGACATGTTTGTGTTATTTGGTTGAAATAATGAATTAAATAGATAAAATGATTCAATGGACTTTTTAGTGCTCACCCCCTCATTTTTTACATTTTAAGATTTAATTTATCAATCTACGTAGAAGACTATTTATTAAAATTTATTTATTTATTTATTTTATTGTAGGGCACGTGGGCCAAGACCAATTTATCTTTTTCAGTCTCGAATTTATATTCCACTGTAATAGTTCATGTACTCAGAATTTTAGAATAAATAAATAAAAGGTTTGATTTACTTATAATGTCACGCATTATTTTGTACATAGACTAATGTACGTAGGAAGTCTTAGAAAGAAAAAAGGATAATGTAGCACGGGTCCGCCTCCCGAGCGGCCCAAGAATATTGATTGAAGAAAATTATGCTGTAAGATAACGGGGATGATGGAGTCCGCGAGGCGGGGTGTTACATAACCGCTATATAGGATTAGTATACATTCTTCTTCTCTAATCTCATCCTAGGGTTTCGGAAAGTGATCCTATTTTTGGGTTGTGCGACAAGTAGCAGGATCAATCGGACGAACAGAGATAGAAAATAGCAAATAGAGAACAAAGAACATGGTAAGTAGCGCAGATGAACTATTAGTATATTATATATAAAATATTATAATATCTTATATGACATAAATAAGATATTATAATATACTATATAATATCTATTCCATATCTTATATTTCTATTTTCTTTTATATATTTAAGAATTTGTCTATTTATATTCATTGTAAGTTTCATCGTAATTTATTCAATTAATGTAATTCTATTCTTTCTTCATGGTATCAAAGAGGGTTTAGTATTTTTGAGATAGTTTGGTTTTTAGGCATTCGGTTAGCCAGTGACCAACTGAAACCATTGGCTGATTAAAACTATCTATGTTTTTTTCCACTGCATCTCTTCTGAAATTGTCTCTGTTCTGTTACGTTCTATTGCATCTCTGTTGATACTGTTTCTGTTCTCCGCTGCGTCTTGTCTAAAACTATTTCTATTATGCTACATCTCTATTTTCTTTTTGATCCTCCTTCGATACCATTGCAGCATTACAACGTCCAATGTAGTAGTCATCCAATCGGTGCTTCATCTTCTTCTTTCATCTTTCGGTGTTTCTAAGTGATGTTATTATATCCCAACCGTCGTTTCTTTGTCTATATTCAGATATGCAAGATCTGTTGTCGTTGCTCTCCACCTGTCAATTTGGAGATCTAGTGAATCTGGGTTTGCAATCACTACTGAGAGCTCATGATGTGGTGACGATTCATCGTCATTGCCCCTGTTGCAAAGCGAACAGTGGTTTCCCAAAATCGCTTTCACAACACAATGGAGCTTCGATCCCTTTACTCGTTCCACTTCTTCTTCATTTTCATTTGTTTTTTTTCTACCGTAGGGAAACTAGATCTAATGGTGCACTGAGAGAGCGTTGGGTTGGGGCCCAGGTGGCAGTCTTAATCTGGTTGTTGACGACGGCGGTGGGGGTCTTGGTTTGTTTTGCTACTCACCGTGTTGTTTCATTGACTGTTGTCGTGTAGCTCACTACCGTCACCTCAACGCTCACCACCACCATTGTTTCCTTCTTGCCATGGTCCATTGTTGAACTACTCCTATTTGATTACTCTTGATGTTGCCATCATCGGCTTCACCCAGTGTCGACCGACCGCCGCTAACCTACCTGTTTGCCCTGTTGCCACTGCTGGTTGTTGCTGCTGCAGTAACCTTCGATCTGCTCCTTGCTACATACGATCTTGCTCCTTTGTTTATCTCCACTACCAACCCCCCTACTGTCACTGCTGCGTTTCATGCTGATCGCCCCACTGCTGGCATTCATTGCACCGTCTGGTTCACTTTATATCTTTTACTCATCTGTTTCGCTGACCCTTTTTCTTGCTACCATTTGCTGGCCGTTTTGTGCATTTTTCATTTGTTGTTCGCATTTTCGCTATGATCTGCTACTGTTGCCTACTGCTACAGCCCCTGCGTCTCACACACTGCAGCCCGTTGTTGTTTTATGGTGATCACTATTCTGCTCACTGTGTCATTCACTCGTGTTTACTGCAACTTCCGCTCACCGTTCTGTCTCGCCCATTGCTGCTCAAAATCTGGTTCGCCTCTGTTCCATGCTCACAATTTGTCGCTCGTGTCACACACTGATCAACCCACTACTGCTCCAATTTTGTGCTATCGTTGTGCGCATTTTTGGTTCACCCTATTCCATGCTCACAATCGCCTAGATCTGTTCATGATCCAGCCATTCTTATTCGTTGCTGCTATTGCTGCACATTCTATTCGCTGATAGTTTTTTGGTTGTTCGTCGATCGCCATTGTTCAATATGTTCCTGCCATTTTATCACACGCTAAAACCATAACAACACATTAGCGTTCATTTTGCTATGTTCGCCATCCATTTTGCTGCACGAGATCGTTGTTGCTCGGTCATTTTACTATGCTTGTGCTCATGCTTTGTCGGTCGTTCTATTGCTGCCCCCTGGTGCTTTGTTCCTCTGTTTTATGACACTTGTGTGCTGTTGTTCATGCTTGTTATGCTACAGTATCTCCCATTTCGCATTTTCTTATGTGCTAACTGTTGTGCTTACTATGTCATGATATCTCTCGTGTTTCATTTTTTTTGTGGTTTGCATGTTATTCACAATTATTATGTCACGGTATCTCCCATATTATATCTTTTTTTGTGCGCGAACTATTGCGCTTGTTATTCTATGATATCTCTCAAATCTCCTGTGTTGCATCTTTTTTTTTGTGCGCTAACTATTGTGTTTGCTATGCCACGGTATCTCCTGTGTTGCATGTTTTTATGCGCTAACTACTGTGCTTGCATTTCGTTGACAAACTCAAGATAATTTATGTATTTGATTTAAATAATGTTTGATAAGTAGTTGTATGTTCTGTATTTGATTTAAATAATGTTATGGATGTATTGTGTATGATCCAATGGGCTCTTAAGCTCACCCCACCTTTCGATTTCAGGTGATATCTGAGGAAGTTCGTGTTGGTAATACTACTAAGTAGTGTAATAGTTACAAACCTCACTATCAAGGTTGTTATCAAAGTTTTATTTGTTTTAGTACTTGGTTTAGACTAGGTGTATGACCCTCCAAACTAAATTTTAAATTATTAATTGTCTTTTTGGTTTAAACTTCGGCTACATAGGCCATGCTCAGAGATTTTAGTTGGAAACCTTGTTCCACATTTTGTTAAACTTCAAATGTCGAGTTAATGATTTAATTATTCGATGATTTCTATATATTCTCCATGTGTTACCCTATGACGTGTTCAAAGGGTTGATTAATCATTTATATGAGTTCTAGTATGTCCAAAATGTGTTTAACATGATCTGAAATATAGGAAAATAGCATCTCGATTCTCGGCAGATGACACACATATACATATTTAATTTAAAATGGGCGTGTTTCTCCATACATGACTCCGATGTGACAAAAACAAAGGTCCGAGAACTAGGGTGTTACAATACCCATTGTAAGTTTCATTGTAATTTGTTCAATCAATACAATTCTATTCTTTCTTCAAGAACAACATAAGAAAACAACAACAAGCGGCATAGAGCACAGGCAAGTAGTAGCTAGTTCTTCTCAAGAGCACTAGCACGGCGGCGATCAGAAGCGATGGTAGCGGTGGCAAGCTACAGCAACAAGAACAAGCAGAGGTAGTAACAGGTGGAAGCGTAACAACAGATGAACAGAAGCAAACAGAAGAAGGGGCTATGATTGCAGTAGCAATCGGTTCCATTGAGAATGATCCTCTATGGCCTTGGAAGCTCGGCAAGCAAGCTTTGGAGCCATTAATCATGCTCTAAGCGCCATTGCAGCCTTCCTACACTATTCATCTTCTTCTTTGTCCACTGCACCCCCTCTGTAGACTGGCTTCATTGAGAATGATCCTCTACGGCCTTGGAAGCTTGGCAAGCAAGCTTTGGAGCCATTAATCACACTCTGATCGCCCGGTCGTGCCTCATCACCCCTCCTTCCTACTTCACTTCTTCCTTTTGACTGATCATCAGCGCTGAAGACCTTGAGAAAACCATCCAAACCCTCTCTCACTGTGTATCAATGGGAATTGTCGTCTTTACTCCCCAAAAAAAAGTGTCAGGAGCACCACAAATCTCTGTTACACAATAGTGATAATCGAGTACCACCAGATCTTCTTCTTCCTCTTCTTCTGAATTGAGATTAAGCCTCTGGAGAACCAAAAAGGTAGCCAACAGTGACGAAGATGCTAATGATCATCATTAAACAAAGGTAATCGAGAGTATTGAAGTTGGCCACCATCTTAGTGAATGGAGGGTTTCGACATCGATGTTTGCGTTCATCTTCGTCTTCCTCTTCTAGGTATGAGATTTATGTTTAGAAATCTCAATACATGCAGCAAGATCCCATTTGTAGGATTCGACAGCATAATCAGGGCTTGCATGAATGAGATTCAGAACGTATAACAAAGATGTTTTAGACTTGTTAGTTCAATCATCTTGAACATGTGATCAGGTGCTTAGATCAGGTGAATCAATTTAGTTAATCCTCCTTGATAAGAAGTTGGAGATCGAGAGGTTGAAGAAGGTGAACCAGTTTAGCTAATTCTCATTAATGAAAAGTTGGAGAACGAGAGGTTGAAGAAGAAACAAAAATTTTGATATAATTGTTAATAGTTTAAGTTATTTGTGATAATGGAAACTTTATAAAATATTAGCATATATTAATGATAACAAGTTTATTTTTTTTATATTTACTGTAATTTTCTCTTTTTTTATTCCGCCTTCTCTAATTGTAGTTGTTGCTTACCCTGCAAGCATACAGGTTCACACTAGTATTAACCAGTCAGACCAGATATCGTCCTCAGGAAAAAATAGATTTAATAAAATACCTTAAATCTCAATTTAATGATGGTCTTCATTTTATCAAGGCTCTACTTGCAGTGAGTGTATCAATTTCTGAATAAAAATCTAACCTAGTAAGAGTAATAAAATTTGTTTCTAGAAAACTTTATAAAATGGATGTCTAGGATAGTGAATGTCGCTGTATAACCTATGATTCTCATTTTAGATCATAAAGTGTTTACACTATGAGTTCTAGCACCTGTAATTGAAACCCTCTCCTGAGGTGCTTCAATATCTATTAGAGTTGTCTCATAATACCCTCTCCCGATGTGCTTAATCAACAATCTAATGTTGTATAATCTAAAGTCTGTGCAACTCCCTAGATAAGCAAAGAACCCTCCAGTCAATCAACTATTCTAAGTCTATACTGCAATAACCCCCATTAGACCTCTCTTCCAAGTTAGTCTAATGCATTGAGCTCATCATGTCTATGGCCAGTAAACACAAAGCATTAAGGATGCACAATAAAATAGTGTTTCTAAATCAATAATTTTAATAAGAGATCACAATTCATACATTGGACATCACATCCCAGACAAAGAAAATTAACTAGCTTGACATGAAAGTAATAGAAAACATTAAACATTGAAGAAGAAATTTAATCATACTCAAAAATTGGTAAAATCCTCAATCCCTTCTTGAAACACTGGTTTTTGCCTCTTTCAGCCGTCACAAGTGAATTTTTTCGAATTGGGTATGTTTTGGCTTTAATTGTCTCTCCTATTTATAGTCCCGCACTAAAAAAAAAACCCTAAAAGTACAAGAAACCCAACAATTAATCATGTGACCACGGTCAGTATTGTTCTCAAATGAAAATATGAATTCCCTCATTCTATGTACCGCAGTCCCCTGATTCTGTCTTTGATCAACATTCTAGCTACCACGGTTACTGATTTACCGACTGCAGTAACCAGTGAGCTTTAGCCTTGTTCTGTTTTCCTTCGGTTACCTCGATCTTCGTTTATTCGACAGGGTCATTTGATTCTTTCTTCATGGTTTCCTCTTCTTTTTGCCTTTATGTAATGCACTTTCTCCTTTGGCTTCATCCTGAACCTGCAATACACTAGATTTTCTTCCCCAGACATCATTTTCTTATAGAAAAACTTTAAATCTTGAAAAACAAAGCTTATAATGCAATAAAACAATGCAAGTCCCTAACCTACATGCTCATGCTACTAATTATACAAAACTTCGCCTAATTCTCCTTTTATTTCTTATAAAATGTAATAAATCATCAATGCTAATGTTAGTCTGTTGTGCAACTAATAGTAGTAGAGCCCTTTTCTTTCTTTCCTTCTCTTAGTTCTCTGTTTCACATCGTAGCCACTGACCTACCACCATCACACAGCCCCTTTTTCTGTATCTTCGTTCCCTGTTTCTTTTCTTTTTTTTATCCCGATCTTCTTTCTTTGTTTCACAATGCGGCCACCTCTACATTCTTTGTTTCACACTGCAGCCACCACACAACCCCTTTTCTTTCTATTTATTTTCTGTTTCACACCGTAGTTCATCTTTTGCATGACTCAATTTCACACCGTAGTTGCCTCTTCCTTCTTTATTTCATACTGCAGCCACTATGCAACCCCTTTTCTTTCTCTTCCTTCTCTATTTCACATCGCAGTTCATCTTCTGCACGATCCGGTTTCACACCGCAACCACCATGGAACTCCATTTCCATCTTTTGAGCGATCTTCTACGCCTTTCAGGTAAGTCATCTTCTTTGACTATAATCTTTGGCTTCTTCATCTTCCACGCTTCATCTAGCACCTATTCTCAACAAATCCATCTTTGTCTTCTCTGAAGCTCTCAACCCGATGCAACTGACTCCACTCTTTGAAGCCTCGTATCACCTGGTTGAGTCGAGTGATTTTGGATTTCGTCACTTGACCCGAACCGACCAGGTTTCACCCTAAGTTACAATTATGTCATTTTGATGTGTTAATTAATTAAAATTAAAATTATTATTTAATTTTTTGTACCTATACGAACTATTTATTTTTGGGACATTCGTACGTTATTTTGTCAAATTTTATTTAATTAATTGTGATCACTTTTTACACCTTTGTTCATATTATTATTATTATTATTATTATTATTATTATTATTATTATTATTATTATTATTATTATTATTGTTATTATTATCAATAATATTATCGTTATTATTGTTATCATTATTATTATTATATTTTTTTCAGGGTATTTGTAACACCTCAACCCCCGAAACTTTAAATTTGAACTTTACCACAAGGCGGGTCGGACTAGTGTTACTTTATATTATACAACTTGACTTTTTATTTCAAGTACATAACTCAGATTTAATAAAGCAATAATATAAGAAAGAAATTAGTAAACATTATTAATTTAATAAAGTTGAGTACATAACTCAATCTTAAAGAGAGACTATTACAGCGGAAAATTCAAAACTTGGGCAACATGTCCTTATATAGAAATTAGAACTTTCTAAATAAAAAGTAGCTTAGTTAATATTTATGGTTTTCATGCAAGTCAAATTTCTGAAAAATATGAGGGAAAAGGATGAGCACATAGCCTAGTGGATCTTTCAAAACATTTAAATCGTTATTTCTATTTAAACAATTCAAGCATATCAAAAACTTTTATACATTAGGCAATTTAAACAAAATTTTTTGTTTATGGTTGACATTAAGACCGAAAGAGTTTCATCTCTGTGTTCCACATCGTCGGGAGAGAAAATCACTTTTGAAAACTCAAACCCCAATATCTATGAAGTAGGATTACTCTTGGAAACCCAGTTCGAAATCATCAATGGTAAGTTGGCAAGCCGGATCAGGGTGGAACACACATGATGACGCTATGCAGCCTATCATCGCGTCGGTACATGATTATAATCATTATTTAATCTTTTCTTCGTGATAAAACACACAATATCGGATTAAACCATCAATATAACATGTACATAACATGAATCATTAAATATTTATTTAAGGCACAATTCATACATATCATGCATTATTATTCTTAATTTCTAAACATGCATAACATGTATATTCATGGCACATCAAATAAATAAAGCATGCATATTAAACCATATATTTAAACAATCAACTTCAAAACATCTTTATACATGCAAGACTTATTCAAATTAAAATAAAGAAATAAAAGTTAGAAATCACTTCCACCTCAATAATAGATTCTCCTGAATCATTGCGGTATTATTTCACTTGTTTCGAGTCTTTGACTATCAATCTTCAAGATCTATGTTTTGAAGATGTGATTTAATAACTGTCCATAAATAGTATATATGTACAGTACTGTATATATGAACAGTATCGTATATATAAACAGTGCGTATTTGTGAAGAGTGAATATGAACAATACAAAATAGTGACAGTAAATGGTACTGTATGAATAGTATCATACTTGTGAATAGTAGACTACGTATACGTGAATAACGACATCTCTAATCTTAAATAGAGACTAGGGCAAAGTTATTATACCTGCTTTGATTAGTAGAGCCCTCTGATTGCTTTAAAAGAGGTGCCCAACAGTAGATATTCACTACTGCTATGTAGAAACTGAGGTTTTTTCCTCTTTACTACTATATTTGTTATTTAGAACAGTAGAAGAACAAGAGAAGAAGAAGAGATTAAGCAAAGAAATTATTTCTTTCTTGCTAGAATGAATTTTCAGAATGAGGGGAGTTTATATAGATTTTTCTGACAGAAAAACACGAAACTAAATAGTGGTGAATAGTTTGTTACTGTAGCTATAGTGTCTGTTACTGTAGCTATAGAAACTGTCGAAAGTTATTTTGTCTGCCGACAAAATAACACCTGCTACAGTAACCATATATTTGAACAGTAAATATGTTACAGTAACCGTATATTTGAACAGTAAATTTTTTTTTTACTCGAATTTTGGGTATTATAGTATTACATCTACCATATCTCACTAGAGGCCCAACGAATTTGAACTATTTTATGAGGGTGCCAATTGAAGGAATTTTTGCAAAACTTAAAAAGATAAAACAAAGTGCAAACAAAACAAAAAACAAAAACAAAAAATAAAATAAAAATAAAATAAAGTTTCCCAGAAAATCTGAAAATATTTGGAAAATCTCTTTCATAATGGGGTTAAAGGCTAATTTGCATGTCATTTTACCTAAATGTTCATAATTCAATTTGTGGGGAACACTTCATTTATCCGCCATTGTCTTTGAGAGTCAGAGAATATTATCTTTAATAGTTCACACTCAAACAATTTACAACAGCAACTTTCATTCTAAATTCAATTTAGATGATGCGCAGAAAAAGAATAACAAAAATCTCGAAGGAACAAATTGGTAGAAAACAAGGACCATTTTCATTTTCCTCTCAATCAAACAATTCACAGTAATAATAAGGCACTTCGAAAACAGGAAGCTCAACCTAAACTTGCAGAACTTCGATTAAGTTGCATGGCCAGCGCTGCTCTTCAAGCACAACCAATCAATTTTCCTTCTCTTGGGCTTCCTCCTAAGGTCATCTACCTTCTTAATCTTCACAGAATTCTCCATTTGGCTTTTCTCAGACACGGTCTTTGACTGCTTCTTATCAACAAATGACAAGAAAGTTCTCAGGCGTTGGACAGTAGAATCAGATTCCCTCGGGCAGTGTTTCTTGAATTGCCTTATAACTTGCCAGAAATAGATGGACAAAGCAACAAAGAATGCCACTCCACAAGTAAGATAGAGACCCCAGAAGCTCTTGAAGTGAAGGCGCTGCGATTCAAGCACAGCAATCTCCTCTTTGCACCCACTCCTCGTTAGCCACTTGTCATGTATCATTTCCAGCTCCCCGTTTTCTGATAGAGCAAGGATTGCCGTTGAGATGTCCTCGGCTAAGGGAGAATCCCGGGGAAATGCCTAGCAAGATTAAGAATATTTCAACTATCTTGTAACATATACTAATCATATTTATATAATTCTGATCTGAATTGGTTTTCATTTCTAGTTGTAAAAGGCATCTAAATAAAATTTCTGTTTAGATACTTACGAACCCCCATCCGCTCCTGGTAAACTCTTGCCCGATGATTTTGAATTTACAGTGGCTTGACAGGAAGAGATCCATATACGGGTATTCGTCAACCACGGCAGCAACGCCTCCTTGCTTAGGATCACGTTGAAGTGCTAAGGCATATTCGTCTGGCGATCCAAGAGGAACTAGTCTAGGTTTGGGGATGTGGAGTACGTCACTTAGATAAGACTCTGCGAAGGATCCCACTGGGTATCCAATGAGATCATCACTATTTATCAAACTCTCAATTCCTGTAATAGGCGAAGAGAGCCTTTGCACGGTGAGGATTGAAGTCAGACTGGCGGTGTAGCTTGAGGTTATTATCAGAACTACGAAGAACCACATGATAAGCACAAAGCGACCGAGAGTACTGTTTGTGCTTTCTCCTGCAAATGAATGGAAAATTAAGGTATAATACAATCGTAATGCCATCCTTCTAAGATATCAAAAGCATAAAATAATAACTAAACATAAATCTCAACTTACTGTGAGCAAAGAATAGAGTTGAGAAGCCGAAGCTGCAATCAAAAAAACAAAAAGATGTATCAGATGCCATAGGTTCTTAAACATGCATTTTCTCCAAAACTTCTAAGTCTTGGCATAAAAGAAAGACCCATAACCTTATGATAAATGATGGAACTTAAGATTGAATATAATCCATCTTGAAATTAGAACTCACTCTAAAATTGTAATCAATTGTTGTCTTGGAGGGCCTCTGAACTCATCATTTACTCTGTGCTCCAATGTCCACACAACAAATCCTATGAAGAGAAAATATGCAGCTGTAACACCCCACATATGTGGAGTGAATGGCTGCAGGAACGCCCAACCACCAGTGTTCAATCTCCTAACTGGAGCCACAATAACTAGCCCAGATTCAGCAAATGGCTGAGTAAAATCCACGATCTTCGTCCTGTTTGTGATGATAGCAATTTCTCCTACCACAGCATCAAAAACCTACACGACAAGCAAATTCAGAGAATTATTACAATAACATTTCCTAGTTAAAATTTTGCTACTATTGCAAATTCATTTCCCGATTTTATACTCACACCAGTTGTGATCAAATTCACCAACTCATTGTAGTTTGGGTTTGTACGCCCATCTCCATAGGGAATAAACTTAAATGGAACACCATAAGGTAACAAGTTCACGGCAGAAATGAATACATCAATGCAGAACCCTTTCACCATGTCAGTCCCTTTCACTTGGGTTGCAAATTGTGGAAAGCTAACACGATTAGGAACCCCTATTCTCAACTGCTTTCCATTATGCGGCAATACCCAACCGCGAGGCTTCACTATTGTTTCCCCTGGCCAAATCGCACTGTACAACTGTTGATTTGCAAGAGAACGATTGGATGGCTTTGTGTAGAGTGTCTCAGGAGGTACAACCGTTAATCCTGAGTAATTGGACCAATACCCAATTCGTCTAAGTCCAGTGCCAACTACATTAATAACATCATAAGCAGGATAGGTAAGAGATCTCTCAGGAGTAAATTGGACAGGGCCTGTTAGACCCATTAAACTGGTCTGCAGTATATTCTTCAGAAAGAGCTTTCCTCCATCAAAGACATTCATTGCTTCAAGATTCATTTTCCTTCCCACAGCATTCTGAAGTCTAGAATAATTCGAAAATGAAACAATGCCTCCGTTATCAAGATAAGCTTTAATTGCGTGAGCAATTAAAAATACAGTATCATATGCATACAGGGCGTAAGAGTTCAATCCAAGAGAGCCACCTGTCAATTTGTTCCATCTAGAAAAGAATTCTCTCTTTCTTTCTGAATCAAATGTGTGTGGCCGCAGCATAAGAACTCCTTGGATTGATTCCATTGTCATCAAAGGCAGAGAAGGAGAAGAATCTAAAACCAAAGATAGCCAATCGGTTGCTATCCAAACATACCCATTTCCCATCATCTCAAAATGACTTGCTCCAGACAAAAGCTTCATACCCACGTCAGGATTCATATGTAAAACAATAACACGAGATTCTGCCAATGACACCTTAACAAGAATATCAGTAATTTCATCGTGACTAATACCTGGCCTGGGGGGAATCCCCAATTTATAAGTAATTCTGCAACCCCTCTCTGCAAGTTTGTCATCTAAGGCAGCTACTCCATTCCTTCCATAGTCGTCATCAAGGAAAATTGCAATTACTTCTTTCCAACCATAAAAATAAATCATTTCGGACACTGCAGTCATCTGGTATAGATCACTGTGCGTTGTTCTCACGAAAAAGGGAAATTGAATGGTAGAAAGAGTTGGATCTGTTGCTGCAAAGGAAACTAAAGGGACTTGAATTGCATTTGTGACATGGTTCATCAGATGGGCAAGTACAGAGGACTGTGGCCCAATAATGGCAACTGTTTCCAACTCCATGAACCGCAAAGCTGTGGATATAAAGGAGACCCAAAACCACAGCCATTAGATATATCTATATATGGTTTTAGTTGGCAAACTAAATGCAACTGTGCATTGGGGAAGGAAGACGCATAGAGTAACAACTTCACAAAATTTATGTACATGACACTTCAAAAAATAAAGATATGAAGTACCTTCAACAAGGCTAACAATTCCACTGCAATTGGAGTCTAGCATTGTGATGGCCAATCTTGTTCCACCGAGAATGCTGGAGTTGGAGTTCACATCTTTGACAGCTTCTGCAATGGCAATCCTCGTAGCTCTTCCTATGGTAGAGTTGAAAGTGAGAATAGCACCAATGTTGACAACTGCAGGTCTTGAAGTAACATTCCTACCAGCTCCATTAGACAGCATCCCAAATTGAACAAAGAAAAGCAGAAGAAGCCAAAACACTTCCATTATCTCCTTAAATGAAGGATGCACCCAATAAACCCCAATTTATCTTCGTCAATCACAACTTGAAACAGACCCAGAACGTTCGTTTCAGGAATTGGGCAAAACAAATCATGGGAAGCCATTACCCTCCAAAGCTCTCCAATTCCAAAATAAGTGACTCTGAAAATGAAACCTTCCTTTCAGGCAGTGACAACCGATGGAAACCCATTAAGTAAAGAGCCGTCCCATCAAAAACAGCAACTTAAAGAAAAATGAAAGTTACAGAGGTTTCTTGATATAGCAGAACCCAGGTGAATTGACAGGAAAAACATTGACAAAAACCTCCTTTTAAGAGCATCAATTAAGCTAAATGAATGAAGCTAGCTTCCTAATTCATAGAAAATTGATGAGGATCTCCTTTTTTGATGCTTGTAAGAGAGATGAATACAAAAGTTTTGTTTTGAGAATATGCTTAAAGCTACTACCACCTACCTTCCAATACAGCATTGAAGGAGTGGAGAATATCTCAAAGAATTCATGATGGGATTTTGACTACATTTATGGGTACTATAGATAGTGATCACTTTCATCTACAACTTTAATCGCCTAGGCCAGCGTGACCATTAAAATTAAATAATTGTTAAAAGAAAAGGCTAAAAAAGAGCAGAGCTTGTCGATGAACGAACCAAGTAAAGAATAATACAAAATTGAGAGTATTCTCATCTGCTTTAGGAACATGGTTACTCGACAGACAGACTTCCCAAAATTTTAAGAGAAAATGTGAAGCCCAGTAGCTCATAAATAATCCATTTAGCAACTTTACAAAATTCTTCAGTTCCTGGATCTGTTTCAAACTCGTCTTCAACAATTCAACTCAGAAGGAGCAAAGTTGCCTAATTCCTTCACAATAAAGAATAGTATACAGCTATTTCAAGTATTCCTTTTACACAATTCCCTAGTTCACATCTAACACAGTAGCATCTAGGGATGGAGCCTTAACCTATTCGAACTGTTCTTTTAATATTTCTTATCATGGTTGGAAGAGAAAGACTAACTGACCTAGAAAGACACAAGCATCAAAAACAGGTGGTTTTCACGTCTCTGCTGCCTGTGTTTTATCTTTGAATATGAATACAGTTGGGTTTGATTGAAACATGAATTGGTCTGTAGTTGCTTTAATTTGTGTTGATACTTGGGGACACCTCCACCTGTCTTCTCTGAGAATTCCCTAGTTCTTCTTCCTTCGAGTCACAGCTTACAGCATTCTTCATCTGTCTTCGCTTGGACCTGCTCCTTGATTCATCTTCCCTTTCATCAACAAATGACAAGAAACTTTGAAAGCGCTTGGACCGTGAGCTATGCTGAATAGTGGAATCAGATTCTTCAGAGTAGTAGTTTCTGAATTGCCAGAACATCTTCAAGAAGAAAATGAAGAGAGCAAGAAAAAAAGCAATCCCACAAGTAAGAAAGAGGCCCCAGAAACTCTCCAAGTGAAGCTGGTCGGATTCAAGTGAAGTGCTCTCCTTACTGCAACCACTTCTTGTCAGCCACTTATCATGTATCTTCTCAAGCTCCCCATTTTCCGATAATGTCAGGATTGCCGTTGAGATGTCCACCGTCAAAGGAGAGTCTCGAGGGAAGGCCTAATCCCAGTTACAAAGAAACACAAAAATCATAATCAAATTTTTATAAATCTTCATTCATTCATGTCAACCAGATAAACAAAAGGATAGCATGGTGAGAGAGAGATACTTACAAATCCCCACCCACTTTTTGTAAACTCTTGGCCTATACTTTCAAACATGCAGTGGCTTGATAGGAAGACATCTACATATGGCCGTTCATCAACCACGGCAGCAACACCTCCCTCACTAGGCCCAAGGTGCAGTGCCCTAGCATAGTCCTCAGGGGATTGAAGAGGAACTAACCGCGATTCAGGGATGCCAAGCTCCTCAGTTAGATAATATTCTGCAAAGGAACCAGCTGCAAACCCAATAGGATCATTGCTTTTTCTCAAGCTATCCATCCCGTTAATAGGTGAATATAGGTGTTGCACTGTGAGAATCGAAGTCAGGCTAGCAGTGTAGCTTGAGGTTATTATCATAACCACGAAAAGCCAAATGATGAGGACAAAGCGACCAAGAGTACTCACTGTGTTCTCTCCTGCAAAGAAGAGAAGAATCCCAATTTGACAAAATTCTAAGTCTATCCAGCAACTAGAGCTTATGAGAAAAAGATTGACTGAATGTCAACTTCACTTACTGTGAGCAAAAAATAAAGTTAAGAAGCTAAACCTGCAAAGGCAACAATTTTAGCAACATATCAGACACCAGAAATCCAATTCTGAGGCTAAGAAATTAATAAATCTAGCACAGCCAACAAATCCATCAAATAACAAACTTCTAGTGGTCATGAACCCAAATTTCCATATTCACTGTTATATATGAAAATTGGAGAAGCTATAACCACTCTCAACAGAAACTTGTGCAGCTAATACATTCCATTTTTTCTGTCAATTTCAAAATTTGTAAAACCTGTGATTAATCCAGTTATACAGACACTCATTCTCAGTCATCTTTTGACAAAATAAATTCTAATTTTGACCCATTTTTTGAATGAGATATTTTAAGAAAATTGTCATGTATGACTCTGAAAATTCTTTTACTACTATATATATATATATATCATAAAAGAGCACATATTGTATAGCTACAACAAATAGTTTTGATTTTCAAACTTGTTAAAATTTTTTAACTAATCAACAAACAATATAAACCAAATTGTAGAAATCTTACAAAGTAATAGAAAACTCACCACAAAATCGTAACGCATTGTTGTCTTGGAGGGCCCCTGAAGTCATTATTCAACCTATGCTCCAGGATCCACACAACGACTCCTATGAAGATGAAAAATATACCAGTCATGCACCACAGTTGTGGAGTAAACGGCAAGAGAAAAGCCCATCCACCAGAGTTCAACTTCTTATATGGAGCTACTATAACCAACCCAGACTCCACAAATGGTTGAGTAAAATCGACGATCTTTGTCCTATTTGTGACAATGGCAATATCACCTATTACAGCATCAAAAGCCTACCCTCAAAAAAAAAAAATAAAAATAAAATAAAAAAAAAGAACCTCCGTTAAAATCATTAAGAAAGTAAATATAGACCCTCAAATGAATTTCAGTTCTTGTATTAAAATCGTCCAACTTGTACTCACATCCGTAGTGATAAAATTCACAAGTTCAGTGTAGCTTGGATTCTTCTGACCATCTCCGTAGGGAATAAATTTGTATGGTACACCATATGGTAACAAGTTGAGGGCAGACATAAATACATCTATACAGAACCCCTTCATTACACCAGTATTTTTCTCCTGAGAGACAAATTCCCGGAAGCTAACTCGATTAGGGACCCCTATTCTTAGCTGCTTCCCACTGTTTGGGAAAACCCATCCTCGAGGCTTTGTAAGTGTTTCCCCAGGCCAAAGAACACTGTGCAATTGCTGGTTTGCGGTAGAACGATTAGGAGGCCTCATGTAAAGAGTCTCGGGTGGAACAACTGTTAGTCCTGAGTAATTAGACCAATGCCCAATCTCTCGAAGGCCCGTTCCGACCACATTAATTATATCATAGGCAGGATGAATTAGAGAACCATCAGGATCAAATCGGACCCAGCCAGTCAGGCCAGTAAAACTTGTATTCAATATATTCCTCAGCAACAGCTTACCTTGATCAAAGATGGTCATTGATTTTAAGTGTAATCCCTCTCCCTTTGCATGCTCCACTAATCTCAAATTATTAGAGAATGAGATAATCCCACCCTGATTAAGGAATGCATCAATTGCGCGAGCAACAAGAACTACAGTATCATAGGCATAGAGGCCATAAGAGTTTAACCCAAAAGAACCACCAGTCAATTTGTTCCATCTAAAGAAGAAATCTTTCTTTCTTTCTGAATCGGGTGTGTGATGCCGCAACACAAGAACACCTTGAATCAAGTCCATATTCACTGAAGACTGTCGCGAAGAGGAATCTAAAACTGAAGATAGCCAATCAGTCGCAATCCACACAAACCCATTTCCCATCATCTTAAGATAGTTAGCAACAGAGAAAATTTTTAGGCCCAAGCTAGGATTCACATGCAAAACAATAACTCGAGACTCCAGTAATGCCACCTTAACAAGAATATCTAAAATGTCAGCATGCCTAACTTCTAGCTGCGGAGGGAATCGTGCTTTGTAAGTAATTTTACAGCGTCTCTCTGCAAGTTTATCACCTAATGCAGATATCCCGTTCCGACCGTAATCATCATCAAGATAAATTGCTATTACCTCCTTCCAGCCATAGTAATCAATCATCTCGGCCACTGCAGCCATTTGGTATAGATCGCTCTGTGTTGTCCTGACGAAAAAGGGAAATTGAAGTGAAGCGAGGGTGGGATCTGTGGCTGCAAATGAAACTAAAGGGACTTGGAATTCATTGGCCAAATGGGACATCAAATGGGCTAGAACAGAAGATTGTGGACCAATAATGGCAACCACATCCGTCTCCATGAATTGCAATGCTGCAGACAGTAATGGAATCCAGAAAACACAAGCATTAGACATATATATCAATTGCGTCTAAAAAAAATCTTCCAAGATAGGAAGTCAACTTTAAATATGACAATTCTCAGTACGAGAATATGCAAGTAAGGATTGGAAATGGGAAAACAATAATTGGGTAACTAATAAAAAAATAGACGAGAAAGAAAAGTACAGTACCTTCAACAATGCCAGTAAATCCACTGCAGTTGGCGTCTTTCATCGTGATAGCCAACTTCGTTCCTCTAAGAATGCTGGAATTAGAGTTCACATCTTCAACTGCAGCCTCCATAGCAATTTTGGCAGCTCTCCCAATAGTGGAGTCCATGCTGAAAACAGCACCAATGTTCACAACAGCAGGTCTTGAAGAAACATTATGACCAACTCCATTTGAGAGCATTGCCACATGAAGAAACAGAACTAAGAGAAGCCAAAACACTTCCATGATGTTCTGATGAGTCAAACAAGATCCAACTACCTTCAAACAGGAAACAAACCCAGTAACTCGTGGGAAGCCATTACCCATCAAAGCATGTACAAGGAACAGTAGTTTTCAAGTGCATCCATGGCAGATTGATGTAGAAAAACACACTTCTAGCAAAACCCTTATCGCCAAATGTACCCATAAACAGAAGATCCAGATAAAACCAACAAAAAAAAAAGGGCCCAATTGGTCTTGAGAATCAAAAACGAAAGATAAGGTTATTTTCACCTTCTACAAACCAAAAACCCAAAACTTTCTGCCGCCATATGAAAACAAAAGCTTGGACAAAATTTACTCAATAATACAAAGAACAAACACAATTAGCTATCCAAAATGTTAAAAGTATGTGATTTGAAAGGGAGAGAATAATCAATAAATCATCCCAACAAGGAAAGGTTGCTCTTTTAGCATTTTCTTTGTAGAGCACAAGATCCAGAAAAACTGAAAGAAAAGGAAGAAAAAGGAATATGGGTAGACAGATCAATTCCCAGATAAAGAAGGAACATCAAATTGACATGAAAGTAATTGGATTTGCTACTTCGAAAGCCATACGTGTTCTACTAATTATCCTTATAGAAATACAGAAAAATGAAATGACCCTTCAAAGTTCTCTTTTAAAACAGCATACTCACAGAATTCGGTGGTATTTATCGTCTTATGTTTAGCGCATGACGATGACAAGCATCCAGACAGAAAAGCTTTGTTCAGACAAGTGTCCACTGCCCCCACTCCGGCCATGCAATGAAGCAGAAAGTTGCATCCCAATTCCTAAAGCTGTGTAAGTTCACAGGCCGAAAGAAACAAAAAAGGGGGAAACAAAAATATATTCTTAGAAAAAGTGAAGGGCTAAATGCATCAAAAATGAAAAAATATAAAAATATTCTTTTTATCGAAAATAAAATATGTTGATTGAAGTAGCACAAAAATACCATATATAATTAGTCATAAACTAGATTACTTAAATAAAATTAATTTATCTTATATATAATTCAATTTCGTCATACTTGAAGCATATTCTTCAATTTGATATTTTTGTATTTTTCGCTTTGCCCTTTTCTTCCTTCTCCTTCCTCTTGGTGGCGGCACATGTCATCCAGTATAAACAATTTTTTGTATTCAAACAGCCAAACATGAGTTCTGTGATTAATCTACTGACTATATTTCTTCCCGATCAAAATGGGTAATGATGGTTGATTTCATGATCCATTATTAGAAGCCATTAACTATATTCGAACCTGATGGAGAATAAATTCCAATACTTGAATCACCAAATATCATTATACTTGATGCAATAAGCACAACAACCCAAACGGCAATCCATTGTTGTGAGACTACGTTAGATTATATGTTTGCCTTCAACATGGCAAAAGCGTACGATATATGGCAAAGTTGCCAGAATAACAAATACAGCTAATGATATACTTGCTTCGCTAGTCCATTTACTGTCTAGCAAAATCCTTGTTTACAGGCCCTTTTTCGTTTTCTTCTTCTTTCTTTTTTTTTATTTGTTTAGAGACCCATCTTCCTTTTCCGCTATTAACTTGATACATTTTCAGGAGAAGAAAGTACTTGGTTATTTCTCTAGGAAATGTTAGGGTTGATGACTCAGTTGAGTAAGATATAAAGGCATCCTCAACGCTTGCGTTACAGAAAGCATTTTTTTTTTAAAGGTGATTTGGCAACTTCGGCGCTCATTGAGCGCCCGTTGAAGGTGCCCTAAGGCAAGACTAAAAGTCAAGTGGGTCACAAATCACATTGCAACTGTCATGACTAGTTACACATCTGCCCACATTATCGTGTATGCCACGTGGGTTGGCATTGGCCACTTGGCTTCTTCAACCCACGCCTTCCTCTTAAAAAAAAAAAAAGAAAAAAGAAATATTTGTTTTTTTAATTGATTTATTATTTTTAGTATTTATTTTAAGTTAATTGAGTATTTTCTTTTTTATTAAATATTAAAAAAAATAAATAAATTTAAATTTATTATATATTGGAAATTTATATTAATTGATAACTATTTTTATATATTAAAGTAATGTTTTATTATTTTTTTGATAATTAATAATATTAATAATTTTTATGTATTAATAAAAGGAATTTATAATGTAAAGTTTAGTTTAATTTAAAATATTAAAATTAGTATTATTTATTTATTTACTTACATATAGATATATTAATTTTAAATAAATAGTATACAAGAAAATAATAAAATTTATATGTAGAAATATTATTTTTAAGAAAAATAATATAAATAAGTATAAAATAAGATTAAAAAATATTCTTAAATTATTTCGTTAGAGGGGAAAATATTATAAATTTGAAGGAATGGGTTAAAGATGAATTAAAGTTTATAAAAAAATATTCTTATTATAATATTTTCAAACAATGTTGCCATGTTGTTGGCATTATAAAGTTTACCGTGCCAAGATGACATTGTTTTAGTTTTTTATTTCTTTTTTTTATTTTTTATATCTTATTCTCTTTATCTTCTTTTCTTTTTTATGGTTTTATCTTTTCTTCTACTCATATAAAGAGATATTTAACATATTTTTTATTTATATGTTAAACATATTAGGACTAAATTAATGACAACATAATATTTATAAGGATGATAATTCATGTCATGGTGTCATAAACGGGTTATGTTGTAAACAAGTATGACTCATAATTGTAAATTTAAACTCGACTTATTTATTAATTATTTTAAATTTCTTAATCCAAACCTGATCTGTTTATTAACTGCGTTATAATATTGTACTTGTATATAACCTGTCTAACTTTTTATAATTAGTTTTAAAAATATTTTTAATAAAAAAATGTTAATGAAAATATAAAACATATTAAAATAAATTATTTTTTAAAAAATAATGAATTTTATATTATTAATTAATTAATTAATTAAATTTAAATTAACTTATTTATATCTTATCTTTTAACTTATTTAAATTAATAAAAATAGTATATGATTATTTAAATTTTTGAGAAGTTATATATTGTTTATTTATTTTAAACAAATATTATCTTTATTGTTAAAGAATTATAATATCTTATAAGAAAATATTATTTGTAAATTAGAAAATTTTAAAAAAATAATTATTAGTCTTTGCAAATGTGCGACGATTAGTTTAAAAAAAAAAAGAAAAAGAAAAACTGATGAGCTACAATATCGGCTCATAATCAAAAAAATATAAACAAAAAAAAAAATTTAGTGGGCGAGCCTAGGCGCCTGAATAAGCATCTGGCCATGCCTGTGCTGCACCAGCGCAGACTTTCTACCACTAAAGTTGTCCTAAGTTTAACTTTTTTTTTTTTTACTGTAATGCTCTACCTTTTTTATGCAATTGAGAATTTTACTTTTTTTTTTGTATTATTATGATCTTCCAAGGATTATATGCGATTGAGAATTTTATGCAATTGCGTGGTTTTTTTCACTGTGAAAAACATGCAAAAGTGTTGGACCAATAAATGTGGGGTAAAGTGTGGAGTGTGAAACACTACCAAATCATCCATCACTGACTCACGTGAAACATATGATATGATATACCGGAGCAGTTTTTGTTGACAATTTTATGGTAACAATTGCACATAACTCTTTAATACTTCATAATATATATTATAAGGATGGACAATAATTTTATAATATAGCTTTCTAATAAAGATTACAGCAGTTTATGGTCATAAAAAAATTCAATCGAAATTTCATATATGGGTGTCAAATAAAGTTTTTATTATGGGATTATTTAAAGCCTTCAATAGGATGGTATTAAATTATATTTAAATCTATTCTCATACTTCATCATAAAAAAAAAAATGAAGTAAAAAAATTAAGCTGGGTCTGTCTTCGTATCCTATCATCACATGATTATTCAATTCCCCACCACTTTTATAAGACCGATTATGAAAAATTATATATATTGTTCTTCTTCCTTCTCTCCTTTGTTTTAAATATATTTTTAAACTTGTTTTGAAGTTATCCTCTATTGCTGTAAATATTGTATTGTATTGTTTTTAAGTTTTTTTTTTTTATCCAACCTAAATTTATCTTATTTTTCAAAATAAATTAATTGTTTATTGCACATCAAACGCACCCTTTAAGTATTAAGAATATAATAAGGGTCATATAAAATTTTTACCATAAGTGCTCGAATGTTGGTGTAAGACTCGACTTACATCAATGTTAGAAGTTTTTAAGGTGTTGATATGCTTACTTAACACCTTATAAATCATAAAAGCTTAATTCAATTTTAAACTTCTTAGAATACTAATCATAGTAACCAAAAATATTATTTGTTTGAGTTAAGCTATCATGTCATAACAATAATTATATAAAATCTTTGATTGTTATAATGATATCTTAAGTCATCTTCAACCCATTACTGCATTTTGAAGATAGTTTAACATCAAACAGTAATTTTTTTCTCCAACTCATTTACTCTATTTTTTTACTCTTAGAATATTTCTTTTTATTTTTTTCACTTTATTTTTTATTATTATTTTAAAAATGTATATTTCTATACTTAGTAACCAGTGCCGAAATAGCGTTGGTTGAAGATGCTCTTACCATCCTTTTTTATTTTCAATTTGTAAGTAAAGTTAGCTTAATGTTTTAAGATGTGATAAGATTCATGTTTTTGTGATGTAATTAGGCTAGTATCAAGGAGGTAACACGTCAACATTATATCTTCTTGTGTTAACGTCATCACTAATTGTTTGCATAATGTAATTGATGACACAATAAAAGATCACTATGAAAAAAAAAATGATAATAAAATAGATATTTCTTGTAATGGTAATCAACTTTATTTAGTTCAACTAAGTGTCTTGCAGCTATAAGGAAGAAGGACTTTGGTTTCCCTTCTCCACTCTATATGTATAAAGTGGGGCTAAAACCACCCCATATTATAATCCAATTTTACCCTTGTATAAAATGATTAAATTGTCCTTCATTAAACACCTCACTTATCTCCAAACACCTTCATTCACCCCCAACTTATCCCACTAATCGGTCCACCATCCTTCATCATCTCTAACCTGCTCAAAGAAAAAATTTTCAGCATTCCAACGAGCATCCGGTGAGCTTTCAACAACGATTCCATCTAGTTTTCTACAAGGTTCACATTCTAAATGAAGTTTAAACTTTATAGAAGTGAAAAAATGCACCAATCTAATGAGATTTTTGTTCCTTTTCGTTGTTGAAATTAGGGCTCTAATTTGAATTGAGATTTAGCTAATCTTCGTAAGAAATGGCACAAGAAACAAATTTTACAAGCACTATAGGCATCAATGAGGTATATTTCGAGCTCTGTCTATTTAAAAAATTGTGTTTTGAATCGTTTGTTTCAAGCTCTGTCTCGACCCTGCATGGTCGAGACTCTCTGTACGAGTCTCAGCCCTGTCTGGCGAAGACTGTGCCTTCTACATTCGAATCACTTTTTTAGTTTCCTTGACTAATTAACATTTATTTTGATAATTTTAGGTTGAAAAAGAATGCACCGACGTCACTGTCGATTATACAGAGCAATTTACATCGACATGACCATTTAGGTCAATGGACGAAATGATCTCATCTGCACAAAATCAGGAAAAGATTAATGGGTTCATTGTGACTATAAAGAACTCAGATGTCGGAGACAATAGTAGCCAAGTAAGAGTAAATCTCACTTATGAAAGATATGGTTCGTACAAGAAAGAAGCCACAAAGTAATGTGTTAATAATGAGAAGAAAGTAAAAGGAAGATCTGAGACAAGGACCAAGAAGTGTGGTTGTCCATTTTGTTAAATGAAAAAAATCCAAGCAACGGAGTATGGATCTTAATAGGAGGATGCGGTAAACACAATCACCCATCAGCAAAATATCTTGAAAGCCACTTATATGCAAGTAGGTTGAATAGTGATGAGATTGATGTAATGTTGCAAATGACAAAGGGCAATGCATGGCCAAAAGAGATACTGATGACATTAAATGAAAGAAATTCAATGCATTCATCCTCCTTGAAGAATATCTACAATGCAAGACAAAAGTAAAAATTAATAGCAGCTGGAGGTAGGACACAAATGCAACAACTGTTATGCTTGTTGGATGAAGCACAATACATCGAGTGGTATAGGTGTAAAGGTGAAAGTAATATAATGAAAGACATATTTTAGTCTCATCCTCGTTCAGTTGAGTTGCTGAGATGTTTTTCTGAAGTGTTATTAATTAATTGTGTCTATAAGACAAATAGGTACAAATATTCAGTTGTACAAATTCTTAGGGTGACATCTACAGATATAACATTTGCAATTGTAGTTGGGTACGTGTCAACTGAAAAAGATGACAATTTCACATGTTGTTTGGAGATATTAAAAGAGTTGATTGATGGATTTCCGGAGCTAACTGCAATTATTAGTAACAAAGATTTAGCCCTTGTGAATGCAATTGCCCATATGTTTCTCAAGTGCAAGGAACAAAAATTCGACTTCGCCCCAAACTTCGACCTTTAAAAATTAGAATTAATTCGAAGAGTTCAAGAAATTCGAAAGAATTTTTGTAAAAATTTATCAAGTTAGAAAAATTCAAAAAAATACTATGTAAATGCTAAACTAGGGACAATTTTTATTAAAAATGTTAAAAACAAACATAATAAATATGTTTTACATAGAAAAGTATACATGTAATGGTTTTGAATATGCATTTTAACAATAGCAATGTTTTATGCACATCGCATGTGTTAACTTAAAACTGTTAGAGAAAAGAAAGAAACAAAAAAAAAATATTGTCAAACCCTAATGGTCTTGCAAACATAAACCTTGGTTTTCCTTTCTCTTTCTTTTCTCGAAGTCTCTTCTATAAGACTTTTAGCTTATTTTTCTCTTATTACTTTTCTCTCTATCGTCTCTTCTTCCAAGTTATAGTTTGTTCTTCTTTCTCTTTGTGTACCACATAAATTCTTTCATTAAAAATGCTCTTTTTCATAGCTTTTATACAATTTTTTCCTACAAAAATGTCAAAACTTCAATTTTAAGTGAACTTCGCTGATTTTTCGAAGATTTCGACAAAATTTTGTAATTTTATAATTACAGGCCAACTTCGTTTCGATTGTCCAAATTACCTAATTAATTCGGCTAATTTCGACAAACTTCGGCTAATTTTCATACCATGCTCAAGTGTACTAACTTACTCTGTACATGGCATATCAACAAGAGTGTATTGCCTAACACCAAAGAAATGTTTCAAAAGGATGACGATTTTAAAGAATTTCTTCGAAAATGGAATGCCTTGGTGAACAATTTAACAGAGGCTGAGTACAATGAAAAGCTTGGGGTTATGGAGGTTGAGTATAGTGCATTTGTTAATGTACTTTCATATTTGAAAAATATCTTGTTGAAATAATTTAAAGAAAAGTTTGCTAAGGTTTGGACTGATAAGGTGACGCACTTCGGGAATACAACAACAAATAGAGCAGAGAATGCACATGCCAAATAAAAGAGGTACTTCAGGTCTTCACAAGAGAATTTTGTGACATCATGGGGTGCAATCAATGCAACGCTTGAACTACAACACATATAAATCAAAGCATCAATTGAAAAGAGTTTGAGTATCTCTATACATCAGTACCAAGTTCATATTTTCACATTGTTGTATGGTTTCATCTCCAGGGCTGCATTATAGAAGATTCTACTTGAGTTGCAACATGTACAGGGTGTCGATCTTGATCAAGTTTGTTGTGGTTGTGTGTACATACAACATATGGGCTTCCTTGTGCTCATGAGCTTGCTAGTTATCAAGTTGCCCACTTGTCGATGCCATTAAAGGATTTTTATGTTCATTGGCAAATGCATAGCCTTGATGACCCCATAAGATTGGGAGACTTTAATTACAAAGCATTATTAGAAAAAATAGCAAATAAAATAAAGAGAAGTAATGAAAATGAGAAAAAAAAAAGATTATGTAACAACTTTTAGAGATTGTGTTTTCATCCATGTCCTCTATTGTTCCTCACACAGAGAAAATCAAAACAAAAGGAAGGTCGAAGAAGGTGGACATATCTACAAAGCGAGAACCTTCCATTTTGAGCAAGTTCTATTTATTAGCTCGAGCTCCTCATCTAATACTTTAATGAAAAAGAATGTTTTGAAGCAAAAGGTTCATAGGTGTAATAACTAAAAGTCCATAAAATCTCCACACCACTAGTGCATAATTAAAATAATTAAATAAAAAATAGTAAGAATACTTTAAAAAATCAAGTAGAATAAGTTCAAACAAACCTAGAATGAATATAAAAATGATATAAATTCAGAAAGCACGAGAAATGGCATGGTGAAGACATAAAAAATGGTAACTTGGCTAGTTATTGTAGTAATGAAAGTGATTACCACGATAATGCTCGAACAGACCAGAAAGGTGTAAAAATAGCATCATTCTAGTTATCGCAATAATGGAAATCATTACCGCGATAATGTTATGCAAAATTGAAAATTGACTCGTTCTGGTTACCACGGTAGCCTACCATTATAATGCACCGAAAAACCTTAATTTGGATTTGCTAATCACGCGATTACCGCAATAATTGGAGCCCTTACCGCGATAATACGTAAAAAATTATAAATATATATGATTTGCGCACAGAAACCCTAATTCTCACACATAGTCACGTAGAAACCTTCCTAGCCACCATAAACCGACTCTTCTTCTTCTTCCCAAAGGTGTTCTAAAGCATTCGTAATCTATTCAAGCCCTTCTCTACTAGTTTTTTAAGCTTAGATTCGCAAAGAACAACATCATCAAGGGTGAATTTGAGTTGACATACGATTCGTGATAGTTCGTGCAAAGGTAAACCACGAAACTCTAGGTCAAATTACGATTTTCTATCATGTTGGACATTGTCTTAAGTATATGCTAGTTGCTTGTAAAGCAAAGATCGTTGGGAGTGTTTGGAACCTCGTTTTGGTAAGAACTGAAGAGGAAACGCGTAGAACCCTAAGGTATAAAGATTTTCTTTAGTTTGATGTGTGATTTTAAGCTAAATGTGTATGTATTGGAGTATTAAACACATGGAAAAACCACAAACGGGATGATGCACACACAAGTGTGCATTTTCTGAAAATCTCGTAGTTACCGCAGTAACACACACACACACCATCACTGACCACGATAACGTAGTTATATGATTTGTGAATGCCTTGAATGCACTAATGCTAGAATAACATAAGTTATATGTTCATGTTCAGTGTTTACTATATTTTACAATATGAGATAATTGTTGCTTTATTTTTTAAAAATTCTAAACTACTCTTATTTAAACCTTAACTATTTGTGTGTTGTTTAAGTTTTCACTCTTCACCTGCTATGATCTGTTTGTATTATGTAAAAGATAAAACTCTCATTTTAAATTTCGCAAGCCTACAAAGGCGGTGTTTCCAGGTGTCCTGAGATCATGAAGGGTATCTGTTTTGTAATTTAACTCCCAGTAGTGTTGAGTAGAAAACTGACGAGCTTCGAGAAATTCCAGTTGGCTTTTCGTGGAAAAATTCCGGGTATGGTCACATTCGTTATACTTGTAAAGTTAGGAGACTATTTAAGACCTTACGAAACAAAGGGTAAGCCAGAAAAGATATTTCCAACCAATAAAAACTCGCCACGTCCACCCTCACATATATCCCGATGTCGAACATCTGATTGTCCGTTCACTTGAAAAAAAGGATCGAACGGGTGGGAAGAAAGTAGCCTCACTGATGAAACTGAAAGGCCATCCGGTGAAAAAGAACCGAAGCCACTGTCAATGCGACAGGTGTCGGTGAGTGATCGTGGCTCCGACAGCTACGAAAAACATGTTGAAGCAAGTTACCTTCCACGTGCGATATGGTAATCTGGAGGGACTTTCCTTCTTTTTCTCCTCTAATTCTTCCTTCTTTTGCTCTCTCTTCTACTTGTTGAAAGCTTTGATTTCTTCTCTCTCTCTCTCTCTCTCTCTCTCTCTCTCCCTTTCGGTGTGATCTTGTTTGGGAAGAATCATCATTGGCGTTGATAATTTCGTATGTAAGAAAGCAAAAAAAAAAAAAAAAAGGCTAATGAAAGGAATCATTTCGATGGATCTATTCAAAATTCAAATCATTGACTCATTGTTGCCTTTATGAGGTTTTCTTGTTCAATAATTTGGTAAGATTTTGAATTTTCTTTCTTTTTTTTTTTGGGTATTTTTGGGTTAAGATCTAATAGTTTTGTGGTAAGAAGCTCGGATCGATGGATTGTTCTATGTTTTTTCGTTTTTTTGTTTTTGTTGGATTAAGTCTTCAAGGATGAGAATTAGAGAAGAAAAATGATGGTTTAGAGTTGATGCTTTGTAGGAAAGTGGTAACGATGATGAAATGTAGTTGGTTGGATCGGACGGTTGTGAACGATTAGATCCATATTTTGTTCGATCTATTGTTGACTCTTGTCGAATGCTGTTGAGGAATTGTGAATTTTGTGTCGGTACTGGAGTATGCATAGAGGTTTTGTCATCAAGTTTCGGGAATTTGGATCGGCTTTTCTGGAAATTTCGCTGAGGATCTTGAGTGTGTGACTTGTGAAGCTGTTTACATTTCAAGGTAACGGAAAAGAAGTTGGTAGATTCTGGATCGTAGTTTTGTTTGGATGGGGAAATGGCAGCATGGCCTGATTTATCACCGACATTTACTGCATTAGAGAGCGGATATAACGGGAAAAAGTTGTCAACCATGGAAGATGAGAACTCTGAGGCTGTGGAGAATACAAAACAGAACCATGGGAAACCACCATTGCATCTTTCAGTCATGCGGCATTGTATAAGCTCAAATGAATTGGTGGGTCATCTAATCATCTTCATTGAACAATTGGCTGTACTACTCAAATTTTGTATACCAAGAAGCCAAAACCATTTATTTACATATTTAGAAAGAAAAGCATTTTAAAAGTTTTAAACATGGTTACTGATCTAATGATATAATATTTTTCAATTCACAACTTTTACTCTAAATTTGATTGTTTAAAGTTAAGTTGTAGATGGATCTTACGTATCCCTAATCAGTCCACATCTCGCAGGAAGCTGATGCTGGAAATGTTGGCACAAAGTCCCCATTAGATGGAAAGCCTGGGTTTCTACCTGTATTTAGGTCTGGAAGTTGTGCTGAGATAGGACCAAAACAATACATGGAGGATGAACACATATGTATAGATAATCTTCTTGAGCATCTTGGTGCATCTTCAGACGTTCCTTCTCCGGGAGCTTTTTATGGGGTGGGTAGCTTTCTTACTGCTTACTGATAAGAAATGTCTAGCCTGCAAAAATTTCTTTTGCATGAAATTGATCTTTGTACAATGTTATTGTTTTCACAACGATTTTGTGGTATGACCAATCGTGTGTAACTGGCTGATTACGTGGTGATGAAATTCATGGAATTAGATCTGGGAGGTCTTTATTTGATTGGCAAGATGAAAAAATGTAATTGCATTTGATTTTGTAAGGTGGAGATGCACTTCACCGGGTATTATTTGACTTTTCTACATATGGCCAAAGGAAGAAGTTTTGGAAAGTTAATAAATATACTAGTTTTGTTTTGTACAGATGAACACAGGAAAATCAGAAAAAAGCCCTTGTTCTTATGGTAGGTGTAATAGATTAATGACGTTGACATAGATTGATGAGCAAGTGGAAGAGTGAAAATGCGCAAAATTGGAAAAGTGCACATCTAGAACAGTTAAAGGAATATTGACATTAGGAGATAAAGTAAAGCAATATTGAAAAAGATTTGAGTGTTTAACTGATCTTTTCAATATAACTTGAGAAGTTAATTGGTGTAAATCGTACTTTGATAGGGAAAAGGTTATTACAATAGTAGGTTAAGTTTGTCACTGAATAGTTGAAAACTTGTACTGTAATGTGAGATAAAGCTCTGCATAGCTTGGTTTTATTGATGTTCCTAAATATTTGAGGCATGGATGGGGCCATGCACGCTTTTTAGTGACAATAACCTGTATACTAAGTTACTAACTCATGTTGCTTTAGATTTCCTTTTGAGTTTTTTGTTTGATGGGTCAACACCTCTGATTAACTTGAGCATGTAATTTTTTTTTAACAGGTATTTGATGGTCATGGAGGTACAGATGCAGCATTGTTTATCCGGAAGAACATCCTTAAGTTTATAATTGAGGATTCCCATTTCCCCACCAGTGTGGAGAAGGCTATTAAGAGTGCCTTTGTGAGGGCTGATCACGCATTTGCTGATGCTTGCTCTCTCGACAGCTCCTCTGGTACCACAGCTCTAACTGCACTTATTTTTGGAAGGTAAGCTGGAGCAGTTCCTTTTTTATTTTGGTGGGATTTGTTTTTGGATTTCCCAAATCCGATGGACGCTCACTGGCACAATTATGTATTTGCAAGCCAGAACAGTTATTGTTTAATTTTTTTTTTTTTGGTTCTTTTTTATTTAAATGTCTAGATACTCATCATTCCTTGACATGCCTGTCTCTCCCTCCCTATGCAGGACAATGTTAATAGCCAATGCAGGGGACTGCAGAGCTGTGTTGGGGAAAAGGGGTAGAGCAATCGAGCTGTCAAAAGACCACAAACCCAATTGCACTTCAGAAAGACTAAGAATTGAGAAACTTGGCGGCATTATCTATGATGGCTATCTTAATGGACAACTTTCAGTGGCTCGTGCACTTGGAGACTGGCACATGAAAGGTCCCAAAGGCTCCTCCTGCCCCTTAAGCGCAGAGCCTGAGCTGAAGGAGACGATACTGAGTGAGGAAGATGAGTTTTTGATAATGGGGTGTGACGGGCTGTGGGATGTGATGAGCAGCCAGTGTGCAGTAACAATTGTGAGAAAAGAATTAATGCTACATAATGATCCGGAGATATGCTCAAGAGAGCTAGTTAGGGAGGCCCTGAGGCGCAACACTTGTGACAACCTGACAGTTGTAGTAGTTTGCTTTTCTCCTGATCCTCCTCCTAGGATAGAGATCCCTAAATCAAGATGGCGAAGGAGTATCTCAGCAGACGGGCTTACTTTTCTCAAGGGGGCCTTGGAAAGTAATGTATGAAGGACTGGTTGAGGTGCCTCTGTATAAAAGTAATTTGAGTTTTCTCTTTTGCGTTTTGTTCTATATTATTCCTAATTTATTTATCAATTATTCTTCTTTCCATAAAGCTGTTGTTGCCTCAGAACAGAGGCTAATTGTTACCAATATTCAGGCAAATAAAGAAGAGAAAAATCTGTAGGATGTGCATTTTTGAGTGAAAGGAAAATTCTCCAAATCTCGTACTAATTTTGCATGTTGAGGGTATGGTCACTAGAGTTAAATCTTTTTTGTCCCTTTGTGGTTCGGTTTCCAAATCGATGCCAACCCTCACTGGAGTGAACCGATCCCTATTAGATAGCTAGTTTAATGATGTACATTTAATCTGTCTAAAAGAAAGGTTGCTTTTAAAGCTGAATGTTACTTGATTAAGGATTAGTGCCTAATTTATGCTTGATCAGTTTCTCAAATACGGAAAGGGGGTAATTTAAGTTTTTCATATTGTGATTTACTGATATCAAAATGGAAACTTGACATGTATTGTGTTGAATGCATGTTTGACCGTCTCCAAGGCAACCATTAACACATAGAATAGATACTAAGTCAAAGAAAAAGAAACAAAAAAATAAAAAATAAAAAAGGTAGCTACTTTCAAATGGTCAATCTATTAGACAACTTCTATTGTTAAGTCATCCAATATTTGTAACTTTTAATTGGGGCAAAAAAGAGTTTGTGAATAGAAGTTAAACTTTTCATTTTAAATTCTTCTCCTGGGGCTAGATAACATAAAATTTAAAAATTTCGCTAAAAAAGTGTACTCTTCCGAATAAGTAAATGTATTACTTTAGAAAGTTTAGACCTACAAAAGAATCCTCTTCAAAATAAATAAATGTAGTACTTTGAAAAAAATAAATATATTTGAAACTATCTAATATTTTTAAATTTAAATTTATCAAATTTTATTTTCGAAACCCAAATATATATTATGTACTGAAAACACATACAGGTCAAATAACCAACCTCCCAAAGCTACACCTATGCTATTAAAAATTGAAAAACATATATATTTAACACTTGTGTACGGTATGAAAACATTGCAAAATACTCTTTAATTTAATTTTTTTTTGTCAAGTTTAATTTTATGTTATGTAGAATAATTCTTTTGACACTGTTAACATGACCTTTAAAAATAATAATAATAATGCAGTCCACCTTTACATCCAAGATATTCCTACAGAAACTTTCCACAATAATCCACTGCACTTCTCAGCATTTATGAAAATGTAAAATTAAAACGTATTTACTGATACAAATGACTTTCCTGTTTTCCGCAAAGCAACTCAACTATGTGCCAATGTACCTGACTTGGGAGGGCCATTGACGATCAGGAATAGACAGTTGAAAGAGGGCTCAGCGAGGGCAAGTAGAAGATGACAGAATGGCGTAACTCAAGTTAAGGGGAGTGTATGTATAAAATAAGCAAGTTGAAGCAAAATTTGTTGGCAGCAAAAGAAGAAAATAAAGTTAATAAAAGACGTCTAAGGGACTATCATAGTTTTTATACCAAATGAAAATCTGGGTAATGTGTACCAGTTGATTCACTGCTTCATCACCCACCCCACCGACAATTTCTCGAGGGTCTTTTAGAGCTCACCGTCTGCACCACCATCAACGTCATCCTCTTCTGCCATAGCACTGTTTAAATAATGACAATTAAATCCAGTTTCACTCAGTAACACTAACAAACAGTAAAAAATCTTGAACTTCATGCCTAAAATTGGCTTGAGATCAGTCATGCATATGTTTCAGCTGGCTTTGTTCAACAATTCGAGCCAGGAAAGCCACCAATAATTAGGACTTTGGACTAGAAGAGTTAACCACATTTGTAGCCATGCTGGTAATCAGCATTCCATCATCAGCCTCTATTCTTCCTCTACATTACATTTCTTTGAGGTAATTTTTTATGTTGTACAAGTGACCAAATTGGTCCAGTAACTAAACTCTTTAAGGTCAATATACTTGTGGGCTCAGTCCGAGTAGGATTACCTTGTCTTGCTGCAGTGTCCACTCAGATCCTGGCAAAGAACCTTGCTTACATCTCCTGTTCTAACAGATCCCGTCTTTATTAATTCAGCTAACTGCAGAAGTTCAATGATGCAACAAATTAAGAATGCAGACGAAAAATATTAAAATATTAAGTCATGTCATCCAAAATAAGCAACCATATGAAGAACAGCTTCACAATACTTCAACGTAAAGAAACCATGGAATGGGACTCACCTCATCTTCTGTTTCCTCAAGCAACCTATGCCACATGAATAAAACCAAGTTAGAACAGGCTGTGATTTGCTGGGCATGAATTGAATCCACTAAAAAAACATGAAGCCAATGCAACATTTAATAATTTATAAGTTACTCTAAATGTAGTTCCAGACAATAAATTTATTCCTGATGAAAAGAAGTCAATGAAGTAGAAAAGGTGTTTTTCCAATTTTCCTAACCTTAAAAGAAATGGCTCAGTTTGGTAAAAACCAAAACAAAACAAAACAAATTATCCAGCAGAACAAACATATTCATAATAAAACCACAATCAACTACTTTTGGTTAAAAAAACTTTAAAATGTGCGTACAATCTGGATCTAAAATAATCAAGAATACTCAAAGAAACAAAAAGATCTAAAAGAATAAGGTCAGGTTGGTCCAAGAAGAAATTAATTTGAACTATGATCTTACATCTTACCTTCCACAGTAGGAGGAAATGTCTTTTGAATACGCCTTTGCCTCTTGTTTATCTATCATCACAGGGAAACAACCAACTATTAAGGAAACTTTTATAATAAAAAAGATTTTTTTATCCATTTGAACAAAAAAATTAGCAATTGCCATTACAATTACACATTGTTCTTAATGAGGGCAAAGCTCTAGCATTCTTTTAGAATAAATGAAATCGATTTTGCTGATGTATTAAGCATTGCTTTCAAGGCGGTACCTAGGTAGTTATCTGGGCAATGCCCAGGCATTTTAGGAAGAAAAAGCCTAGGTGCACTGTTAGGCAAGCAGCAAGGGCTAGTATAGATATTTAAAAATTTTAGGAGGGTCTCTCTAATTTAACAAGAATCTTAAAACTTACATTCCTTCTTGAGTCTTTTTCCTTTCTTGCAACTAAAAAACGTTGTTGAAATCTCTGAAAACCGTCATGTGGCACTCCAATAATATAATTGTTGTTCAACAGTTTTTTACACACAAGAAAGTTTCCAATTTCATTAAATCTCTTGAATAGTGTGTATTGTGGCGCGAATAAATGTTTTTTTGACATAATTTTAATTAAAGTGAAATGTTTTTTAATCACTTCATGAAAATTTAACATTTATAATAGAATACAATTAGATACATATAATTGTGTATACGAATTGTCTAGTGAACTGTAAATAATTAATTAATTATCTAAGAACCTATAAATAAATATTTTTTCCTGCCTAGCCCATGTCTAGGTTTTGCCTATCATACACCTCGCCTGGACAAGAAAATGGCCTAGAGATACATGGCACCTTGGAAAACACCAATATAAAGCAAATGCACTCTAAGTGAGTACCATAAGTAGTTTCACTAAAGATGATACAACATTCCAGCCACTGAACTTCAAGAAATCACCTCAAGCCAAAACCCTCCCTCACACACAATGGTCAATTTCTCATCCAATCCCCAAAACAGAAGCCACCTGCCAATTTTGAGGAAGAAATTCACAAACATGGCAGGTCGATAGCTTCTTGAGCAACCTCTTCAATTAATCTGAATAAAGCTCTAGCATGTACGATAGCATTAGAGGACTTCAAGAATTTATGGACCATACTGATAACACCATAATAATGGATATGAAGGAAGTCATCACCAGTATAGGGACAAAGATGGTTAAGCAGGAGCAATACGATCCTAGTTGAGACCGAAACGTCACCAATACACAGGCAATACTGTCATAGATAAGGAATTCTGATTATTATTATATGAAAATAGAACTTCTCTGTTCAGATATTTGAAGAAAAGTTTTCAATGCACGCATGCTCCACAATTTCCACATGTATGCTGCAAGCTATCAAAAAAGCCATAAACCACATCATCTACATTAATAGAACCTGAAGCCAACTGTTTGCAGCTTGTAAAAAAATAGTTTATTCATATGAGAGATGTTAAATCTCCTGTTACTAATAGCTCACTCGATTACAAGATGTAAATTTTATGTTTAATAAGCTCACACTTTTTTTTAATAAATGACAGTACATTATATCATAGAACTTGCTTGGAATGTTAAAAAAAATAACATAATTACTTTGTTAGTCACGTTTGAGACCATGAATAAAGCTTGATACAACATCCAATGACCTGACAATAAAGTACATCAATTTGCTTAATGCCCTTGTTAAGTTATGCCTCAACTTGATTTCTGAATATGCAGAACATTGGAAAAAAAACACATAATAATAATCAAGGTCCTAACTTCTTCAGCTGTCATCTGATTTAACTTAAGCTTTCAGCATTAACAGAATTATCTCAATTGCTAGTGAGGTACCCTTCTACTCACATTTTTGGTCCTCCTATTACTCTACTAAGTGATCAGGTGCCAACTTTCACCACGGATACAATCATACAAGAGAAATTATACAACATATTACTATGGAGGGGGTTTAGAGTAAAACAAATTTAAAGGGCCCATGAAGAGGTAAACACCAGAGCTACAGAATTCAAGGCATATGAAAGACGTTCTTAAAAGAAGCAAGTGTTAGAGAATTTCAAACCAGTTGTGAGGTTGTCCCAGTTAGATACTTTGACCCACTCATGTCTGGTTGAATCCAACTGCAAAAAAGGAAGCAATATCCCTTTGTATGTCAGCATTGGAGTGCTAAATCTTTTATGTTTACATAAAAAGATGGATTCCCTACAGTGTCAGAAGATACGCATCTCTACATATATTAGATCGAGTATAACATTAAATTTAATTGTGCCACCAAAGCTGTTCAACATAAAAGGAATTAATATTTAACATAATAATAGTACCTTCTCAAGCGTGTAACCTTGCATCTTTTCACAAAGCCCGTCCAAGAGTTCAACAACTCTTAGTTCACTGACTCTGTTTGGTATAAAGCATTCATAAAAACAATAAAATAAAGTAAAAGTGATATCAGATAAAACCAATAATGATAGTTGACCTTCTAAGAAAACACTTGAAAAAAAATTAAAAAAAAAAACTGCTCAAAGAATCACTATAGCAAAATATTAGAATAAAAAAATGAATTTCAAACCTCAAAGGGTCAAAACCTAGAAACTTTCCAAACTCAAGAATGTTTTAGGAAAAAAAAAAAGGCATTGCAAGGAGAACACAGACAAGCCAAGCAAAAATGGAATATTGTTCTCACATTTGGAAACAATTCTGCTCTGCGAAGTTCTTCAATTGAACAGTGTTTCTCTTCTTTTTTTTTTTTTTTTTTTTTTATTGTTCCTATCACATGGTTCTTCGAGAGACATAACTTCATTTAATACTCTTTCTTTAACTTAGTTCGGGCAGAGGATTGGGTCTATCATTTATTAGGGGTAGGAATGAGATGGTGGTCGTAGTGAGTCACATAGGCAACAACCACAGCTACAATTGTGGTGGTAGTGTAAAGTGATGTCAACATCGTAGCTATATGTTGCAGATGGAGAACTCCATAAATTTCGATCCTAAGTTCTATGATTTTGATCAAACGTAATCAAAAAAGAAATAGAAAATGACCTTAAGTCCCCAGCTCACGTGAATCCATCAGAACCTCATCGATTCAAATTTAAGTCAAGTGGAAATGAAATGATTGGTAAAATTCAACAGCATTATGAGGAAATGACATGATTTGGTAAAATCCAACAGTTCTAAGCAGGATTTTTCTTCCTGAATCTAAAGCTAATAATAATTTTGAAATTGAGGCGGTCTCTTATTTGTTCTAGCTTTTCCTTTGCAAAAAGGAATTTTCCCTAAGGAGCACATTTTTGGCATGCACCTAAAAACATTCTGTTGCCATAAGTAAGAGATCCCTAGGGACACTGTAAGCAAGCAAATAACTCGAAAAATGAGATAGGAAAAGCTCCCATGATCCATCAACTATATTTTCTGCAAAGATCCTAGACTTTTGATTTGGCACTCTTAACATTTGAATCAAAATTTAACCTGGACAATATTGATCCCATGTATTTTTTTTCCAAGGACAAGTATGAGGAAATTTGTAGACCTAGCTAAATCCATGTCTAGAAAAAAGTAGCTCAAGGAGTCCACATTTAATGAAATCACAATTCATACAACCTACAATAAGATTCAAAAATAGTCAAAAGGAAATTTCCCAAAAAGAAAAAAACCAAAAATTGCATATCGAAACTACAATTAAAGGAGACTACAAATGCAAGCACTGAAAACTGATCAGTGTATCCTATGAAATTCCAGTAATTAATGTTTGAATTTAACTAAAGTTGGCAGCGAATATTGGACAGAAAGCAATCAAGATATTTAATCAGATTCACAGTCCAACTTATTGTTGTAATAAAAATAATGCAAATCTGCGTACGATTTCCTGTGACTAATAACAAAAGAAAATGAGGTTGTACCTGTAGTCAATTACCTTTCCCTTACGCTGACCTTTGGAGTCCAATCGGTGCCTCATATCCAGATGGTTCCTTGGTTTCTCCTGGAAGAAACATACAACATCATGTCATCATCGATAGAGATCAGAAAGAAAAAAATTACAAACATGATAATAACGATAACGAATTAATACTAAATCGTATAATCCATGATCAAAGGAATGGCGAGATTTTAAGAAGCTACCAAAAACATGAACCAACGAATTTCAAGAAGGTACGAAGTTCTATACTATTAAAAACAACGATACCGAGTCTGAGAACGGATTCCATAATAGAGCATATAATAAATGATGTAGCAGTATCAGAAAGAACTTACATTCAACAGACCAAGCTCTAGCTCCTCCTGCAAAAGTATTCAGAATTCAGTAAGCAGATCGGAACTAAAATCCTCCTAAAAAGTAAAAAAGATTGGTTCAATTAAGAACTGAAAACGTAAAAAGCCAAATCAAAACTCATTAGCGTGCTCATGAGATGGATTCGACACGGAGAAAGAGGAGATTTGGTTACCGCAACAGCATTGCAAGCAGCACATTTGTGTTCAATGCAAGAAGACAAAGCAAAATTGGCGAGAATCGTGAGAGTCCAGAGAAGCAAAAGCTTGTTTGTGTCTCTTCTCTCCATGTGCACTATATTGTGTTTCTTCTTGATCGCAAATTGCTTAGCATCAGAGAACAGGAGCTGCGCCTCTCTTTGAGCGCGAACGAAGTCGAAAATTTCTTCATGTCAAAAGCAAGGATGGTTCGGAAGATTTTGTACCGTTCATCGGGTAGTGGGGCTCACGTATCGGACGATAAGGGAGAGAAGATGTACGGCGACCTAGGTAAGGGTGGCTCATAGAATTGTGACCTTAACCCGCTGAGCTACGTGGATGCTGATTATTGGAAGGAATCCTGCCACGTCGGAAAAAATGACGTGGTTCCCGTCTACTGGTTGAAGTTTGCTTGGAACTTAACAGCGCTTAGTAGTTATGATTTTTTTTTTGTTTTCTTTACAATTTTGCTCTGGCTTTCTGTAACCAACTTTTACACATTTTAAGATTAATATTACAAATCATCATTTCCAAGTTTTTTTACACCGTTTTCAAATTTAAAATAGTTTACTTTTATGAAAAAGTATTGTCATATGAATATTTCAACCTTTCTAATCATATTTTACACCAATTCTGACTAATCATTTTTGAATAGTTATAAATATTACAATTGAATAATTAGATAAACAGGCTCCAATTAAAAGACAAGGGCAAGATGTTCACTTGGTAGTTAAGAATATTTGATCCTTTTTTATATTTTCTATTTTTGGTAAATTATTATTTGTGGCACTTAAAAAATGTCTCGTAGCTAAATAAAAAGATAATACGGTAGAAAGAAGGGGATATTCAATGTGTCATGATTTTGAATAAGAATAGATATTTCTTCTTTGATTCATCTTTAAAGTTGAATACCTCATTTAAATTTTTTTTATTCATATAAAAAATAAATTCCTTATAGTCGCATAGTTACCCTAACAATTTAATTCAACTAAGCAAAATTATGCAAAGATTGTGTAATATGAATTTTTTTTTTTTAATTAAAAGATGTGTTGGTGTAAAGTATACAATTGCTACTTGGGTGTTGAGACTTCTTACTTGCACAGAAATTTGTTCCAAGAATTGTCAGCCCTGTGGCAAGCCCAGAGAACAAATGCCAAGGGCCTCGTGCCTTGGGCCCCCAATTCTTAGGGGCTCCGGTTAATGCCTTTTTATGTATTTACAATTGTAACAATTTTTTTTTAGAGAAAATTATAAAAAAAAATGTTAGAAAAAATTATGTCATCAAAAATATGTCAATTTTTTTTATATAAAATGTCAGTTATATCTTATATCTTTAAATATTATCAATTTTACAGAAAAGAAGAGATAATTGAAGATGATGATAGGCGCAAAGGTTTGCAGCAGCAACACAATGGCGGTCAGCAATGCAGGCAGTGCCATTAGTGAGCAGCAGTGGGTGGAATGCAGGAACGACACTAGTGGTGAGCGGTAGCAAGAGGAAGCACGTGAACAACGGTACCAGGGAGCAATGGAGTAGTAGAGAAGCATCGACGAGTAGCAAAAAGCACAGGTGAGCAGATTTGTGATGAGCGTGAGCAATAACAGCAGAAAGCAGCGATGGAAACATCAACAATGATGGAGGCAACAAGCACGAGCAGCAGCGGTAGTGGAGCAACAATAGCAAAAGCAAGCAACAATAGTGGTAGGGGTTGGGGCATAGCGGCAGAGGTGGATGCGAGTGCGAGCAGTGGGAAGGCAATGACAATGTGATGTAGAACATAATGTGCAATTAATGTATCATTTGAAAACTTTTATCTTTTATCATATGTCTCCCAAGATATCGAAAAAACTTAAATAATTAAAATCGAGTTGATCGACTTTTTGAATATATCAACATTAGAACTAACAATTGTCATAAACTTTACTTGCACAGAAAGATCATATTACATTGACAAACACAGACAATATAATGAAAAAAAGCAAAGACTAGCCAGCATTTTTTTTTAATTATTATACCAATACTATACAATTTGTATACCAAAATTAGTAGACTATCTAATTTAATTAACCTTGCTATTTGATATTACAATATTAATATACTAATTGTATACTAATATTATACAATGTGTATATCAATATTGGTATACTATCCAATTCAACTAATCCTAATATTTGATATTATAATAATAATATATTAATTGTGTAAAAATATTGGTATACTATTAACTATTAATCTTAACGCACAAAAAATATGAAAATTCTGTTATTAAGTTTCTGTTATTAGTATAAAAATGATAATAATAATAATATTTTTGTATTTTTTTATATTTTTGTTGGGAAATTTATTTTTTTTTCCTATTTTTTATTCAAGCCAAACAATTAAAAAACCCTTAATCACTACCCCATCTTTCAATGTCCATAAGATGAAAATAATTTCTTTTTATTTTTCTATATTTTAGTATTAATTAATTCTAGAAAAATCCAATTGCCACTCCTTAAAACATTTTTTTATAATTTTGAACTCTTGCTAATTAGCAAAAAAATAATAATAATGGCCATATAAATTGCCATTTCATCAAAACAAAAAAAACAAAAACAAAAAAAGAAAAGAAAATGCTCACTATTGAGAAGAAAATCGCATTGTCCGACCATTGCTGCTTCCATTCACTGTCTTCCCATCAACCTTCGTCTTTTTCACTATTCAATTGCTTCTTTTAGCTATTGAGCAACCCCATCGTACATCCTTTCTGCATTTTTTATTATTGGTATTTTTATTTCTTATATACAGCCCACGTCTGGTTTTTTTTTTTAATTTAATTTAATATAATTTCTCTTTCCTGATCTTTTTTTTCTACTTTTATACTAAAATTCACTCGTACTTTTTACATTTTTATTACCATTATACTTTATAGCTTGTATTTGAATCTGAATATAGCAGTTTTATTAATTGTCAATGCACAAGATTGAAGTTGTAAGGCAGTGTGGTTATCTTTTCAACTTATTAAATAATTCAAAAATTAAAAGAGCTCTTATCCCTAGAAGCAACAAAAGAAACAGAAACAAATGCAATAGGAAAATCGAATATAAAAATTTTTTGACTAGTAAATAGGTTAATTGTTGGCCTCCACTTGCAAAATGTATTTAACTCAGTGTTATTTTGATACATTAAAAATATTTGCAAAGTGATATTTATAAAAATAATTTTTTTCATTTATAAAACTATACATTTATAACTTATTGGGAATTTTTATAAAAGTTTGTGTTTATTAATACAAAAAATTGAATGCCCATTTTATTTATTTTGCCCCATGCCATCGAACCCTAATTTTAAGTTACCCTTTTTATTTGACATATATGTGAGTATGTAAATATTGAAATTTATATGATTTAATTTTTATATATATATATATATATTGTCAATAACAATTACAAAGGAAATGAGATGGGTTTCGATCCCTGCCCTCTTGTGGGACAAGGAGACACCTGCACCAATTGCTCTAAGTAGCTGGGGGTAGATTTAATTTTTTGATTGTTCTTTAGTAGCTTAGTAGTAGAGCAGTTGGTTGGTAAGTGATTATCAGAGGTTCAAATCATACTCGGAGAAAATTATTTAGTAAACTTCGTGCAATAATCATCAAATTCTACTAGATCTTCTGTTTGATTCTTTTGAAAATAATTTTTTTTTTTTTTTATAATGGATCTACTAAAACAAATTCAATATGTGATCTCAATATTAATTCCATGTGTATTTATGAATAATTTTGGTATTCAATTATTCAACCATTACATTTTATTAAGTTCAGTATCAGCTGAATTTATTGAAAAACTAGGTTGAATACTTTGTAAAAGGGGTAAAGTATTAGAAGTTGTAGTCAGTAAAAAAGACTTGAACTATAAATACTTTCTAGATTTTCCTCTCATACTAGTGTCAATCGGGTTTTGAGCTAGATTAAAATAGTTGAGTGAAAAATAAAATAATTAAGTAGTTGTTAAAATATATTTTCATGCCTTTAGGAGGAGCAAATAATAGAAAAAAAAAATCTTACTATTCCCACATGTCCTCTTAATAACATTTTCTTCATATATATATATATATATATATATATATATATATATATATTAAATGTTAATTTATTAAGTAGTAATATCCATTAAATTATGATTACAATTAATTAAAAGAATTATATCTAAACATTTGAAAATCCAAGCCTCTAAATTTTATTATGTCAATTTTTAAAATTAAAGCTAAGGTTTTTAAAGAATTAATTTAAACCTTTTTTGTGATAATATTTAGTTAAATTTAAACCTCACAAACAATAAATTTAATAGATGCAAATTTTTAAAGAATTAATTTAAACTTATTGAATCTAACTATAAAATCAAAATTATATGTGTGAACTACAAGGACTTATCCTTAGATATCAACGATTTACATATCTAAATTAATAATTTTTTCTTACTTTCAAAGTACAGCGAACAACTTGTTTTTTGGCGACCCCCTTCATTTAATAACACATTAACAAGTAGGAACTTTAGTTTTTTTTTTTTGGTGCAAAATGTACCAGTTGTCAGGAAAGGGACGGCTCAAGAGCTAAGAGGATTGGATAATAAGAACTCTTTTACACATATAAGTCCAATGTATACATTTCCAGAAGCAACATCGGGTTCTATGGTGTAGTGGTTAGCACTCTGGACTTTGAATCCAGCGACCTGGGTTCGACTCCCGGTAGGACCTTTCTGTTTAATGTTTTCTTTTTCTTTATCTCATTTCTCATTTTCGACAAATCGCACTGTTCACATCACGTTCCTGGAACTAGAGAAACGTCGAGTCAGGAGCATTTCATGTCACCGAGCGGCCATCTCATCGGAAGCGACGACGGGCACCGAGGCAGGTCATTTGTAGTTCGTAGGCCTTTTTGGTCTGTGGTTGATATTAAAGCAAGAGGTGACAATTCGGAGACATCATTTCAAACAAGTACAACCCAAAGGAGCCAAAACAACACCCACTGCTATACTGCTATCACATCTCACTGTGTTCTTCTACTGATAAGCTTTCTTTAATTAATGTACCCAACTGAAATCAGAATCAAAATCATCGGTAAGTTTAACTTCACATCAAAGTTCTCTACCATCAAAATTATGAGAACAATCAAACACATGCAGACGTTTATGATTGTTTCTCTCAACTTCTTCCATACATCCTTCATAGGATCCACAATTATTATTTAATGATACATTGAATCATATAGCATGGTTCTTGAGAAATGAAAAGAGCTATGTGTTGTTTTAGAAATGCTAAATTGAATATAATAACTTTTATTACCAAAAAAAAAAAAAATTGGGGTGATAATGGTGTAGCTCAGACAATGAAAGGCTTGACTTTTCAAAGTCTGAATTCAAGTTTTAAATATATTAAAAAAAATTTATCAACGAGTTGTTAGTTAAAATAAAAAAGTTACCAACGAGTTATTGGTTGAGTGGTCTACTCGTTGTTTTGCTTAAGTGAGATCTTAGTTTCGAGTTTTGTAAATGCAGCATCACTCGTTATGAGGTCTCAATCCCAAAAATTTATCAAGGCGTGCGTTTAACTGGTTTAGGACACCTCCTTAGAAGGACAATATATATATATATATATTAAATATACTTTGTTATTTAAAGTCTTATAATAGTTTGAACGATAATTAATTTTGAGATTTTTTTTATTACTCAATTAACATTAGCACAGCAACATTTTTTTTTTTTTTGCAAGTATTGTAATTGAATTAACAATTTTCATATTATTTAGCTTGAGGACAGGAGACATATCATTTCATATAATGTTATATAAGGTGTTATTAATGGAGTTACATTATCATTGATTAAGGCCCTTAACTTAATGTGATTGAGTTTATACATTTTGCATTACAATTTCTATTCTAATATGCATAACATCCTACTCAATGCTTATTATTTTATTTATTCAATTTGTATTTATTAGTATCTTTATTATTTTCTCTCTTTTGAGAGTATAAATTTCTACATTGGGAATTTAATGATAACTCGTTTCAGTGTAAAACAACATTAAATTAATAGCGATTAACATGATATTTTTAAATTCGATGTTCAGGCTGAAACATGGTATATATTTAAATAAAAATAACGTTTTAATAATCTGCTCTTTATACCAACGAAATAAAAATTTTATGACTGTATTGCTTATTTCTTTATTCAATTTAATTGATTATTAAGACCTTTTAAATAGTTTATAACATTTAAATATATTTTTAAAATTTTAAAATTCTTTTCTTATCATATTTATTTAAGTAAAAATTAATGAGGGTGTTATTATCTTATTTATTTATATTCAACCCACTGAAAAATAAAGAATATATATATATATATATATAAGATTGTTTATGTGGCAAAACTACTTTATACAATAAGGAGGGTTCAAACGGCAAGCATTGATATTCATCAATACATACAAGTTGGAAACACAATCATTTCAACGATGAAAACAAATCAGCCATTATAATTTATAAACTAGGGACTTCTTCTCTCTTGTTTCAATAGGTGGCAATGAAAAATTGAAAATAAAAGCAATAATTAAAGCATGCAAATAATAATAATAATAATAATAATAATAATAATAATGTAATCATCAATTAATTTTATTTTTTATTTTTTAAAAAGACACTAATCTCCCAAGAGAAAGTTATCTTAATCTTACGGCTTAATTTGTCACTATGACACGTTAGGTAGCAAACCCTAAACCCCACCTCCATGAGAGTAGGTGAAAACATACTGAAAAAATTTTATGCATTTAAATTTATTATTTTGTCGGGATGACATGCTGATGATAGAAGGGCTTGAAACTCTAAGAAAAGAAGCACAATGACAACTAATGTTTGGCAACTAGAACCTAGACCTAAACACTATAAGTAATAAGCCGCACCCATGACCCTGAAGTTTCGGACCTATAACACGGAGCTAGAAGAGAGAAGAGGTTGTCAAAAAATTCAACATTTTGGTACTATTAAGGGCATCTTCAACGCCTGAGCGAGCGTTGAGTATAATAAACGCCCGCTCAGGCGTTGAATCATCAAATAAAAAAATAAAAAAAATAAAAAAAAATTGTCTACAGTGCATTAAATGCGCTGCAGACAATCAAATGGGGTTGAGCGCTCAGTCCCAAAGCTTTTTTCTTTATTGATTACGTGGCACCTCGGGGCAATCAATGGGCGCCAGCTCGGCGCTCATTGATTAAAAGTCAAAGGTTCATTTACATGAGTTTTATATTTAATATAGTACAAGATTAATAATAATTTGAGATTTAGAGGTAAACTAACAAAATATAGTTATCACATTGGTGGTTTAAATAATATCATAGCCTAAAGAGTGTAAATACGAGTAATTAATTAGTTAGTCGATACTGTTTATAACTTTCAACTCAATGCAAGCCTATCAGAATATAATATTTTTTAAAACATTTCATCAAAATAGTGTTCTAATGTCTATAAAACTAAAACAAAAGTTAAATAATATACTTGAATTGTTAAAAAAATAATAAAAACTTAAAGAACGAAAATTATATGTTAGTCGTGATGTCACTTTTACATAATAGGTCACGCTAAGAACTGTTGAAAATGCTATAAAATTAATTTTCTAAGTTTAAACATTTCAAATTTTTAACAAAAAAAATGTGAAAGAACAGTCCTAGCCAATTTTTGAACTCATTAAAAAAAAAATCCTAATTCCATTTCATTTCATGTCATTCTTTAGGAAAGAGTAAGTATTTAAATACAAGTTGTAGAAAAACTAACTCTTAGGTACATGAAAACTCAAAACTAAATGACACTTAAAATAAAATTGAGACATTTAGAGATCTAAAAGCTTGACACTTTACTTAAACTAATAACACTAAGATAATCACCTCTTGCTTGTAATGTACTAGTCATCTTTTCTTAATCCTTTGATCGTTATTCAACTTTTCCTGCTTTCAAACCCTATTTTTTCTATTGCTCTTTTCATGGGTGATGCTTGCAACTTACTCGCGGCCTTTTTCATTATATATATACATATATATTTTCCTTTCTATGTTTTTATATTCTTTTGTTATTTTGTTGTTATGATGTTATCAGTATTTTATTCTACTGTTAATAAGTTTTTCCATCTTCAAGTTTGTGTACTCATTGTTTCAGTGTACTTGTGCTGTTATTCTCGTGGTGAAGATGTTTTAATGAAATTGAAACATTAAAATAAAAAAGAAAAAAATGAATTGAAAAAAAAAAAAAAAAACCCAACAAAAGAAGAGAACCAACCGGCGGTTTAGGGGACAACCAACCAAGAGGGACACTTGCCTTTTCTCAGTTGTAACTTGGAGCACCAAATTCATGTTCCCCAGACCACTGTTCGAGTTTTATCCATACAGGTGAGACCAAACGAATGACGACAGATGCAATGTTAGCAAGAAAAAAAAAAAAAAAAAAGGAGGGTAATTATAAAATAACTCGAAACCTAACGCATTTTCATGTGGCCCCCGCATGCATCCATCATGATGATGATGATGCACCATCATTGTCATGCCATCCACATCATCGACTTGGGATAGAGACACTAGAGTTCGTCCGCGTGTTATTCTCTCTGTTGCGACAATGTGTTGAAAACAAGTACAGCAAGACGACCACGGAACTGTGTATTTGTGTGTGCGCTATCAGCTATGTGTTTTTTTTTTTTTTAATTCACTAAATATTTTTTATGAGAAATATATTAAGTCATTAGTAAATGACGAAAACTAAACGTTCTATAGATCTAAGTTCTTGCATTTGCAAACATATAATGTAAATTATAGTTATAATTAATTTACTACACAAAATAACTATTAATTTTCTTCTTATTTTTATTTTTTATTTATAAAACATTTTTAATCTTTTAAACTAAAATCATGTAACTTTTACACCATTAAATATAAATTTAAAGTAAAATAATATTTTTATCTTCAATTCATTTACACTATTTTCGTTGTTAGGACAAGCTGAGAGCATTGCCCGCTCTCTTGTATTTGGGGGAGTTGGACGGCCATTTAACTCTTTGGGACTCTCTTTTTTGTGAAGAGTTGTACATTTATATTATTTTTATAATATTATAAAAATAATAATAAAAATAAATAACTTGCGTCAAAATGATATGAGCACTACAATATCATGCTGTGACACTATTAAATCATGGGGTAAGATTAGAAATGTTAATTTAATATCATATTCCAATTTAGTACTAAATTGATATCAAATTAATATTAAAGGA